>CATIWQ010226994.1:0-29225 GCA_949673415.1 Euphorbia schlechtendalii | reverse complement strand
GATGAAGAAATTTGATTTCAAAGATGAAGAAATTTGGGATCCGAAAGTGTTTCTTGATCCGATAAAAAAAGTTAGAATAAAGTAATAAAAAACGTTTTTTAATTTTTGTTCTGAAAGAGAGGATTTTTCTCTCTGAATTTTCCCGTCCCTTTGTACTGAAAAAGACCCGACTATTTATAGATTAAAAAGTCCTGAAAAATCCAAAATAAGGAGCCTCGCACGCGAGGGGTCTCGCGTGCGAGACTCCCTCGCGAGGCCTCGCGGGGTCTCCCGCGAGGCTCCCTCGCGAGGGCCGCGAGGGACCCTTGCGGGAATCCCCGCGAGGGCTGCGAGGGACCCTCGCGGGCAGTCCCCGCGAGGCTCCCTCGCAAGGGCCGGGAGAGACCCTCGCGGGAATCCTCGCGAGGCTCCCTCGCGAGGGCCGCGAGGTACCCTCGCGGGAATCCCCTCGAGGGACCCTCGCGGGCCGTCTCCGCGAGGTACCCTCACGGGAATCCCCGCGAGGCTCCCTTGCGAGGGCCACGAGGGACCATCGCGGGTAGTCCCCGCGAGGCTCCCTCGCGAGGGCCGCGAGGTACCCTCGCGGGAATCCTCGCGAGGGTCGCTAGGTACCCTCGCGGGAATCCCCGCGAGGGTCGCCTAGGACCCTCGCGGGGAGGCCCCGTGAGGGTCGCTAAGTACCCTCGCGGGCAGTCCCCGCGAGGGTCCCTTAGGACCTTCGCGGGGAGTGTGGGCTGCCTCGCGCAGCTTTGTGCCAGGCTGCCATTCGCGAGGCTGCCTTCGCGCGGGATTTTTTTTTTATATATATAGTTAAATAATTTAAAACGTCTGAGGAGGATTCCCATATGGAGATCGTCGGATGGTCGAAAATCGTGTGATTCGAGGATAAATTTCCCGAAAAGCCGTCATCATTGAACGCGTGAGCTGGTACAAAATCCCGTGCTCACAGGTACCCAAACTGAGTTGAGTGGTAGTTAGAAAGAAAGGTACTTCCAATAAAAAGTGTCTACCTGCTGTAAAGGCTACTCTGCCTAAGTAAGGAATGAACACTAGTGGATTTAAGCTCAAAAAGGGAATCTAGGGATTGGAGGTAGGCTTGGAGCTGAACTAGGATAAAACTAGGTGTTGAAATTCTAAACTTTCACTTTAGCTTTTATCGAGTACAAACTCATTCATCATTCTTTTTATACTTATCGTTTTACTTGAAAAAAACTAATCCATGATATGTAGACTACTTAGCAATCGATTGAAGATAAACTATCAAGCGAAGCTGAGTAGTTTATAAGTTTTTAGACTCGCTTAGCACAACATCACTCCGGACGCATCTAAAAACTTAACTTGGTTTAAATATTTTATAAATCTAAAAAGTAACTAAGAAACTAATTCACCCACCCCCCCCTCCGTGGTTGTTTACAAGCTTTCTAAGGACCAACAAGTGGTATCAGAGAAAGTGCTCAACTTTTAGACTAATCATCTTTGAGTTAAAGATCCATAAATGGTTTACAATAACTACAATCTGGCTCAGGACAGACAGTGCTCCTTAAAGAGGGAATGTCTGTAACTAGGCCACCTCTATTTGATGGTAATCACCACACATTTTTGAAAAACCGTATGAAAAATTTTATTCAATCTCAAAGTATGCATGCATGGCTCGTAATCGAGCTTGGCCCCAGAGTTCCTATTATTATGAGGAACGGGGTTCATGTACAAGTTGATCCAGAGGACTACAATGACGTAGATCTTAGGCTTCTCAAAGAGAATGTCGCAGTGATTAACTACTTATACTGTGTGCTAGATCTTACTGAATTCAATAGGGTCTCTGGCTGCGAGATAGCATAAGAAATCTGGAGAAAGCTGGAGATTACCTACTAGGGGACAGACAAGGTCAAAGAGTTAAAGATCAATCTCATGTTGAGGCAGTATGAGATGTTCTCAATGGGCGCTAGCGAGGGTATTCAAAGCATGAATATTAGGTTCATTAACATCGTTAATGAACTGAAGAGATTAGGGAAGAAGTTCACCAATGAAGAGCTGGTGAAGAAGATTCTCCGCACTATTACCTTTGAGTGGGATTCCAAGAAGAGCATAATTGAGGAGGCTCATGATCTTAAGTCCTACAACTGTGATGAGCTGATAGGCACTTTGCTGACTCATGAGATGTCTTTGAGGAAATATTCTGATGACTCCAAAAGGAGTCAAGGCGAGGAAAAAGAGGGCAAAGCCATTATCCTTAAAGTTGATTCCTTTGACGAATCCATAATCTGCGATTCTGATGAGCAATGGCCCTTCTGGCAAGGTATTTCAAACGCTTAATAAAGAAAGATGGGAAGTTCAACAAGAAAAAGTTTCCCGTTAAAATCAAGTCAACTCAGAATTGGCGTGGAGCTAAGGAAGGATCCAAGAAGGAGCACAACAAAGACATCAAATGCTTAGGCTATGGAGAAAAAGGCCATATCCAATCTAGTTGTCCAAAGATGAAGAAGGATAAATTCAAGAAGAGGTTCGCCAAGAAGAATGAGGCACTTACTACCACTTGGAGTGATTCAGAATAATCCTCGTCATCTGATGACGAAGTAAATGATTCCTCTAACCTCTATCTTATGGCCATCAAGAATCAAAGGGGCGAAGGTCAGCATCTACCTCAAGTAGAGACAAACCACTGCTGACTCTGAAGCTGAGCGTAATAAAGGGAAGGCTCCTCAAGCTGAGGTAAATCTTGAATTTCCTTTGTTAATTGAAGAGTTCACCCTGGCTCTCTTTGATGTTATGAAATTAATTAACAAGTCAATGAAAAACATCAAGGAGTTAGTGAGGAGAAGTGAAGATCAGGAAGGCACTATTGCTTCCTTATCTCTTGATATTTGCTTTCTTCAAGAAAAAGTTGAGTATCAGGATTGCCATATCAGCATGCTCACTAAGCAATTAGATGTGTTGATTGCTGAAATCACAACTTTAAAGAAGGAATGGGTTCCCCCTCCAGCCAACAATCAGACTTTGAATAACAAAAATCGCAATTCTAAGAGGAAGAATTCCTCTAAAAAGAAGAAAGCGAGCCTACCCAAGATAAAAATGGTGTGCGGTTTTTGTGGGAAAGTTGGACATGCTACAATTCTCTGTAGGCATAAAAATAGTTATTACGATGAGTATGATTGGAATAACCTAAGCATTGCTAACAAAGAAGGACCCAGCTTGAAAGCATGGGTACCTAAGAAAACGTAACTATTTTGCAAGTGAGCATGAGTTCCACTGATGACTCTAGAATGTGGTATGTGGATAACGGATGCTCAAGGCATATGATGGGAGATGAAAGTCAGTTCATCTCATTAGAGCACAAAAGAAATGGAAGTGTCAACCAAAAGGGTAAGATTGTAGGCTGTGCCATTGTTGGTGTCTCTCCTTCAATCGAAGAGGTGTCTCTAGTCAAAGGACTCAAGTTCAACTTGCTCAGTGTAGCCCAACTTTGTGACAAAGGTAGGATTGTTACATTTGACTCAACCAATTGCTTAATTATTGACTCTAAGACTGATTCTACTATACTCTTTGCTCCTAAAATCAATAATGTGTATATGATTAATTTATCCCCTGGATCCACTAATGTGTATCTTGTTTCTAAGGTGGATAATTCATGGCTTTAGCATAGAAGGTTGGGTAATATAAATATGAACATTCTGTCTGAACTGGCCAAAAAGCAATTAGTTGTGGGTTTACCCAGCATCAGCTTGAAAATGATAAACTATGCTTTGCTTGCTAGCTAGATAAGCAAGTTAAGAAATCATTTAGTTTAATAAATCACATAGTAACTAAGTAAATGTTAGAGCTGCTCCCCTAGATCTTTTCGACCTAATCCAGCTCATGAGCATGGGTGATAAGAGATTTTCATTGGTGGTTGTGGATGACTTCACGAGATTCACTTGGGTAGTCTTGCTGAGTAGCAAAGATGAAACATATGAATCTTTTATCAACCTCAGTAATCGGATAATGAATGAAATAGGAACTAAAATTAATAGAATATTCTAAGTGATCATGGACGTGAATTCAAGAATTTCCATTTCGAAGAATTCTGTTCAGCGCATGTCATTGAACATAACTTCTCTTCTCTCTATATGCCTCAATAAAATGGGGTTGTAAAAATGAAGAATAGAACTATAGTTAAAATGGCTCAATCCATGTTGAGTGATAACAATCTATCAAAGTACTTTTGGGGAGAAGCTATTAACACAGCTTGTCATATCTTCAATCGGGTTTTAATTAGCCTAGTTTTGGAGAAAACAACCTATGAACTTTGGTGAGGGTGCTAGCCTAAGATTGGTCATCTCAATTCATTTGGCTGTAGGTGCTTTATTCTTAACACCAAGGAGCAACTATGTAAGTTTGATCCTAAGTTTGATGAAGGAATCTTTCTAGGATACTCAACTAACAGTAGGGCATATAGAATAAATGTCAAAAGAACCCGCCTATTAGAGGAGTCTATGCATGTAGATTTCTATGAATATAACAATGCAGATAAGCATCCATCTGATGAAGATGGATGAGTAAACCAGCAAGCAAATCCACTCAGCATGCCACTCTCTATGTTACCCAACCCAACACAAGAACCTGAAGTTGAGGAAGTAAAAGATGATGATGATCTTTCTATCAACTTCAACAATGGCGAAGATCAACCTCCGCCTCAGCAACCCATTGTCAATCCTCCAGTAGTTGATCTGAGTCTACTGAGGGAGATTAGAGTTCATCGCAACCATCCACTAGACAACATAGTTGATGATGTTCATAATCTGGTGCTGATGCGAGCTCAGCTCAGTAGGATGATGAGTCATCCAGCTTTCATCTCATTAATCGAATCCAAGAAGTTTGAAGATGCAAAAGGAGATGATTATTAGATGATCGCAATGCAAGAGAAGCTGGATCAGTCTAAGCGCAATGATATTTGGGATCTAGTTCCTAAGCTTAAAGGGAAATCAATTATCGGAACCAAATGGTTTTTCAAGAATAAGCTAGATGAAGATGGCTTTGTTATCAGGAACAAAGCTAGGCTTCTTTTGCAAGGCTACAATCAGCAAGAAGGCATTAATTATGATGAGACTTATGCTCTTGTAGTCTGGCTTAAAGCAATTCAAATCTTGTGTGCTTTCCCATCTCATGTGAACTTCAAATAGTTTCAAATGGATGTCAAGAGCGCATTCCTTAATGGATTCATTCAAGAAGAAATGTATGTTCGCTAGTCTCTTGGCTTTGAAGATGCGAAGAATCCTGAGCATGTCTTCAAATTGAAGAAAGCTCTCTACGGAGTGAAGTAGGCTCCAAGGGCTTGGTATGAGAGAGTGACTAACTTCTTAATCAACAAAGGCTATGAAAGAGGGAAGATAGATACAACTCTATCTATTAGGCGAAGAAAAGATGATGTGTTGCTGGTCCAAATATATGTTGAGATATCATATTTGGAGCAACTGATGAGAAGTTGTGTAAGGAATTCAACAAGTAGATGAAAAGCAAGTTTGAAATTCTATGATGGGAGAGCTCAACTTTTTCATTGGTCTTCAAATTAAGCAGATTGAAGATGGAATTTTTATAAGTCAAGCAAAGTATGCTAAAGAGGTCCTAAAGAAGTTTGACATGGAGCATTCGAAGCCAATGTCCACTCCCATGGCCACTGATAATATCTTAAGTAAAGATGAAGCGAGAAAATCTATAGACATTAGAGAGGAATAATTGGTTCTCTTCTTTATCTAACAGCTAGTAGGCCAGACATACAATATATTTATGAGCGTACGACATGGAATGCAATGGGCCGAGAGCGAGTGATTGAGAGGCGCGGTCCACTAGGGTGTTTAAGTGAAAATGAAATGTTTCAGGTTAAGGATCTGGAAAAGTTTTGAAAGAGAAAGCGAGAAACATTTTAGGTTGATCCAACCTGAATCTTCCATCTCTTAGTGTAGAGTCACCACCTGAATTAGCTCTTTCTAGGAATTAGAGTCTTGTGAGGCTTAATGTCCGGGGGACAGCCCACTAAGATACATAGATTTGGGTTCGGGATAAGTTGCTTATTTCTTATTGGATCACATTATATTACATCTACAGAAAATCGTAATTCTTAATTGTGCATATTCGCACTTATATCATTTTCAAGTTATAATGCATGATTCACACACGTTTGGAAAGCAATAAATCCATATATAAAGTGATAAATAAATGCAGAAAAGTAAAGATTAAAATTACAAAACCTCAAGGGATGCAACCGCCCGCCTAATCTATTATTTACATTTCCGTAAAAATATTGACAATACTTGAAGGAAAATAAAACCTAGGCATATATCTAACCTCCATCCACAAAGGTTAGCACAGGGTATATAACACAACATGAATATTTACTCCTATGCTCAATTTGATTTTGACGAGGCCCTTGTGGCCTAATTAAAACATCGTCGATTAAAAATTCTAGTTTTGAATAAAATAATTCATTTTATTAACACGTATGTTGGTCATTTTTAATTAGTGAAAATGATCGCATGGTAAAAAGTGAGGTCTGTTATCTAGGAATAATTTTAATTCCCTTCGTTGGAGTATTCTAACAGAAATATTCATAAATAGAAAAGAAGAAGGAATATTACATTGGTATTTACATAATAGAATAAATCAAAATTATTCCTAGGTCATCATTTAAAATAAATTGAAATATCGAAAGAAACATGAGATAGAGCAACTCGAGGAACTCAAAGGCTTACCCTTTCGGTGTGAATCCACTTCGACGTATCCGTTTGATCCCTAGGAGCGTTCCTCATTTTTTTAGTTGTAGTTTGGTGTGGAAAATAATTGTTTTTTTATCTTAAAAATAATCAGTCTCAGACTCTAAATTTATTTTAGGTCCGAGAATATCTGAGGAGTTTTTAAGAAAAAGAAGGTGGTAAAACTTGTATGAAAATCGTAAGGTTCGGAATCTAAACGTGCTTTGGATCCGAATATATTAGGAGGATTTAGAAGAAAATATTTTTCGTAAAATGTCTTGGGTCGGTTTCTCCAGAAAATCAAATTTTTCTGAAAATTTGAAGGTCTTGAATACTGAAAATTTCCTAACATTAATAGGAAAGAAGTCAAAAGTTTTCCAAAGAAATCCGATGAGGGGGTCCCTTTCTGAAACTCTGGCGAGGCTGGCCTCACCAAAAAATCTTGCGAGGTAAGCCTCGCCAGACTTTTGGCGAGACATGTTCGCGATTCCCCCTAATTTTTAATTTTTTTTATTTTTAATTTTTAAATTTTGAAATATTTTCAATACATTAATTTTCACTAAAATGTAATTTTTAATGTCTTAAAAAAATAATTTAAGTCCTTCAAATAACTCGGCTACGAGGAATACTCTTATTAGAAGCTCTCCGATAACCGAAAACTGTGTGATTCAAGGATAAAAATCCTGAAAAGCAGTCATCATTAAACACTCAAGCTGGTACAAAATCACGAGCTCACAGCTGCCCCTCATGTGATCATCGCTGGTTGTATAACCAGTATGATCACATGAAATGGAGCGGAGGAAATATACCTAACCGGTGCGGCTGGTGATTTCTTTATCCCGATCGGTGATGATATGGGCCTTCCTTTCTAGTGCCGTGTCCTCACGGGATTGCCCGTTTCTTTCTTCAAAATCCCTTGATGTTCGGTGCCCCTTGCGGGTGGGTCTACCATTTCTATCTGCGGCATCCCCGTAATAGTCGGTAACCATTTCCTTCTTCGGATGTGATTATCATGTGCCCCTTGTGAGTTTGTTGGAGTGGCTGGAAATGGGTGCTTGAATCCATTTTTAAAGGCAACCTTGATGGAGGGATATCCAACCATTTCTTTCTTCAGTTGGTGGATGAGACTATTTCTTTCTTCAATCATCGAGATAACCGTTTCCTTCTTCGGTTGTATTTTTGAATTTTCTTAGTAGGATGTTGACTTGTTTCCTGTGACAAACTAGAGAAGAAGTGTAATGTTAGTACATTTTATGATGAATGTTTTAATTATTTGATTGAATTTATGCAAAGAAGAAAATTTTACCCCTTCAATCAAAAATTAAAACATAATGAATAAATGACTTTAATGGAAATTTGGGGATGTCCCTGAAGACTGCTATGTTATTTTAGGAGGCTTTTATGATGTTGCAATGTTGACATTAGGCTTGAGTGGGCCATCGTCGTTCTTGTTGTTTGCAGATTCCTCAAGTGAAGATGGAGTTTCTTATTTACTAGGACAATATTACCCCAATTTAGCATCATCTTTACCTGTAAATGACGTGATGCGAATGTAATGTATGCATGATTTTATGCATGGATAATATTTATCACGTGATGTATGCTTGTCTGTTGCAGGTGTTATGGGATTCATTCATTGAAGAGCCTTCTCTTGTATAGGTGCATGATTGCCCCTAGGATTTATCTTGTGAGGGATTCCATGGATGACTCCCTTAAAGTGACGATCATGGGTTCGTTGAATCAGATTCAAGTTCAGAGCTTAAATCTAGTTTGAGGAAGACTTAGGTGAGTCATTGATCCTGCATCGTGTTGGCGATGATCGCTTGGAAGCTATATACCTGAAGTGTTTGGAGGTATTCCAAAGATGAGATGATAGTCTTGATATTTCTTTGGTTCTAATTTTTGCATAGACCACCCTTACGGGTTTTTATTCTATTGAACCTTGTCTTAATTTTTTCCTGGACCGCCCTTTCAGGTTTTCAATCCAGCTGACTCATTTTTTTATTTCTTTTATTTTTTGGATGTTTAGTGGCGATATTCTACCATTGCCATGTAAGCAATCAAAATAAACATACGCATAAAGATTCAGTGAAAATGACAATTCATTGATGAACTTAACAAGGGTATAAATGTTTCAAATGATTTGACTCCTGCCATTGATTAACCCTTTCAGGTTTTCTAACCAACATGTTTGTCTCTCGAAGTCCTCAGTTTTGCTTGAAATAACCTTTTCGAGATTTCAACTCAGCGAACTATTCTTTTTTATTTTGAAAAGAGGCCCTAATTTTTGCTCCACTAGCGGAGTGCTAATCGATAGGCTAATTACAGATTTATTTTTTATTGGTACTGCTTTTTACCGATTTATTTCTTTCACCTATGCGTGATAGCAATTGTGCAAGACTTGGTTGATTTGACTGATAGATTGGTTATCGTCCATGTCCACGACTTCAACTGTTGTCTTATTCAACATTTTTTATCAATTGGTTGGTGCTCATTCTACTTTGCAAGCTTGAGATGTATGCGATGATGAGTATTTCCTTATATTAATCTCTAATGATAAGTGATATGTCGAGGATTGGAGACTTCTGGTCTGGTAGCTTGATTCCATTGAGGGTGAACATTTTATTTTCAATGATATTCCTTCAATGGTGTGATGACTACCCCACCCATGCGACGGAGTTGTTGATGTGCTCAAAAGTCTGACCCCTTCTTTGTATCTTTGACATTGTGCCAGTTGTTTAACTATTTTGTGGGTGCTGACTTCAATTTGCTTTGTTGACATTTTAGTCTTATTCTAGCTTCGATCATTCTGCTCATTGCTTGACTGATTTGATGGACTTTTCGTGCTCTGTTCCATTCTGGTTTCGGTCAATTCGGCCTTTGCTTAACTAATTCAATAGTCAGTGGAAGTTTCGTGCTTAGAGATCTTTTTGTCGATCTTACATCTTTGTAAGGTGAAGCAAATGCTATCATGCGTTGTCTAAGTACATGTGCTTGTCTCTCACTTTCCCTTAAGAGTCAAATCATTTGAACTTATTACGATTGTAGGTGATCCATTTATACCCAAATTAAATTCATGACATGATGTGTCACTTGTGCTAAAAACATTATGTATATGTTTATGAGAATGCGTGATGTCATCAATAGAATATCAAGCAAGTAAACAAAGTTTAATTTATTCAAAAAATCAAAAAGTCTCGTGGGCAAAGTAGCTAAAAGCTAATTTATTACATTATCATCCATTGGTTATCTTTCAGTAGTAGTGCCCCCCAGATGTGTCCATGGATTCAAAGTGCTCCATCCTATATGCCTTCTCGAACACTTCTTGATAGCTTGAAAAGATGTCCGATTCAAACTTGTTTTTTTAAGACGGTAGTCCGCCATCCAGAAGCTTGGTTATCATTTCCTATAGGGTTAAGCAAGCTCAAAGTTTGACCTGTGTGGCCATCCAAAACCCATAGTAAGATTTGAAGCTCTCGCCTTGCTCTTACCTTATAGCTTCCAGGTGTTGCATCGTTGTTTCCATTTGAGTGTTGAAACCATAATGCCCCATCATAGCCTGAGCAAGGCTATTCCAAGTAGTAGCTATATCTAACGGAAGGTGGTTGTACCATTCATTGACTGGGTGGCCCAAGGTGACTACAAAGAGCTTAGCCATCATCCGTTCGCTAACCCCTAATGCCCTCATCACTATTTCGAAATGTGTTAGGTGAGCACGCGGGTCTCCAAACCCCACATACTTCTCAAAATGTGGCATTACGAAGTTGGGTGGCAAGCTCTCTTCATCCTCGATTATTGGCTGTGAAGGGTATGTGTTCATAGGATGGCCACCGTGAGTGGCCAAGAATTATTACCACAATTTTACCATGCCTGGTTGCTAGAGGATGGCGTTCCTAATGCTTAGATAAAAGCCAAATTGCACCTGGGGAAATGCTGCAAAATAGGGCAGTTGATGTGTAGCTTGGAATTGTGAAAAAAATGGCACGTTCCAACTAGGAATAGATTGTTGGGTTCCTCCTTGATGAAAAGGTCCTGTCACAAACATTAGTTGAGCAGGCTGCCTCAGGAGGTATTGATTCTGGGAAGGATTGGCGAAGTTATATCCTGGCTACTCAATCTGAGCCTAGTTCTAATTCAGCTGACTTTGTTCTACCCAAACTGATAAAAGGTAGTAGGATTTGGGTGCACATCATGTGAGGTAGAAGGCCCCCCTGTTCTTGGCTGACTAGTTAGATAGCCGTTATTAAGGGTGGCCTTCGGGTTGGACACCACATTATGAACCCTTTCGACGTACTGGCGAATAAGCGATGCTGGTGGTTCGATGTTGGCAAAGGCATTCAAGAAAGTTACAATCTTGGGGCTCACCGATGACTGATGTGTTTGCTGAGAGTTATATCCCGTAAGGGATGGGTGATCCTCCTTCGCAACTCCGTCTTATAGTTTGGCCATGCTATAAAGATTCAAAGTTGCTCATTGAACTGAATCCGAATCTGAACCCTAGTCTTCATTTGAGTCAATGTAAGGAACCCCTTCTAGATTAGCCACGATCAGAGAGATGCAGACCAAGTGGTGAGCAGGCCTTTTTTCCAAACTAAGATACACAAGCAGAAGATCAGACCATGCATTTGAGATTTGTGACATGATTCGTGATGCGAAAAATGTGTGAGATGTTTGATGTTATGGTTGCATTCACAAGGGGTTGGCGTGCCATGATGTGATATAAATAATGTGTTTGTTAATCCATTTAAAACAAACTGGTTAGTCATTAGACAAAATGAAAATAGGTGAAAATGAAAATCCAACCCTTATGGATAGATTTGAGGTTTGTATGATGTCCGTGTGACATCCAAACATGAATGGTGTATATGAGGTAACCAAATTACTGAGTGGTGATAGGTCAATAATTTGAGATTTCGTACTATGAGTAGGTCTCATGGAATAAGGAGGTTAAAATTATTTTGGGTAAGAAGTTGTTCACCACTTTTCTACTGATAAGTTTAATAACTTGTTCGCAAGACTTGGCTACACTCGTTTTGTAAGGCTTATCCTCAATAATGGTGCCAAAAACTTGTTCACGTAAAATAAGTGTGTTATCAATACCTCTTATCAAATAGAAAAATGATGATAACTGCAAGTAAACAATTGAGATGTAGTTTTAAAGGATATCAAACCCACAGGGAAGGAACCAAGTCTAAATATCAACAAGGGAAAACAGATTAAAGAAAATAAAAATAGATTAGAGATTTTGGATAGGAAGATTAGAATAAAAACATGAGTAAATATAGATGTGGAAGACTAGAGAATCTAAATATAGAGATTTTCCCTACGAACAAGTATAGTAGAAAAAACATGCAAGTTCAACAAAGATGTTACGATTCACTAAACTAATCTAACAAACTCGGTTCAAAACACTCAGATGTTCAATGATTTGCCGTAGAGCAACACATGAAATAACTTTTCTAAACATAGCGCAAACGAATTAAGAAAATTATATAAATCTGGACAACGTCAATACTATGCTTAGTATGGGTCACTCTCACATAGCCACATTTAGCAAGTTGCCATTCCAAAAATGTTAGCTCACTAAACAGTGTTATATCACATATCCAGTGATTATACACGGTATTGTTAACCCCGAAACTACTCTTAAAATTAACTCCAACGCATATAACTTGATTAATATAAAAGACTTAGCATGAAATACGCATTATGAGACATAGACATATCATAAACTTCGAAATAGAAAGTATAAGTAGAAAGCAAAGCAAAGTTGTAAGGTATGCAAGTGAAAGCTAAAGTTGATCAAACCGTATCCACTCTTTAATGGGAGTCATCAATTCCCGCAATTCCTGTATCTGCTTTGAATTCGGTCTCGGCCCGTACAGAAACTCCGCTAGGATGTTATTCTTTGCGAATATCTAACAAATGAATATTGAAGAATGAAAACTTTTATTGATAAGTGATTTGCAAGTACACTTATACAACAATCGCTTGAGAACATAGAGAAATCTAGTGATCAAAACAAGGATTCAAATCACTTACACATTTTCTCGCTAACAATTATGAATGTAGCGAAACTAGATATTTTATTCTCTATCTATACACACTATAAGCAACCCTTTCTTCTGCACTTCCTTGATGCACCACCTTGCAAGAAATTGATGAGGTTTGGAGCCCTATTTATAGAGTTTGAAGGGTTGCGTCTATCCAAACGAAGGGTTGTGTCCATTGGTGAAAGATTGCGTCTCTTCATTGTGATTGGTTGAGAAGCTTTGATATAATCCACAATGGATAGGCACCTTTTCATGATTGGTTGACTTCTGATAGGTGTCTTGTCATTGGTAGTTGATGGCAATTGATTGACCTTATCTGGTGGTTGTTAGTTAAGAAGATAAAACCAGGAAACCATCCAAGTTGTGACAGCGATATACAAGTTGCGATCGTGAATCTTTGATTGGCAGACTTCTATTTCTAAAGTAAACAAGTCGACCACGAGTGATTGTCACGACCGTGAATTGAGTTTTTGTTCTGAATTCTCCTTGTAACTTCACCGATCTTTGACAGCTTCGATCCTAAGCCAAATCTTTAAGTTCCATGCATCTTTTTGCACATTTTTCACTCTTTTTTTTCATAGAATTCCACTTTAGATCATTTTACTCCCAAGATTTACTTAGTATCTGCATTTGCATAAAAAACCAACTACATACCACGTAAACTCTTTTATATGAAGTATAAAATTGACTTAAACTATAGTGTTAAATGTATAAAATTAATATGATAATAAGTGTAATTATACACTTATCATACCCCCACACTTAAGTTTTGCCTTATCCTCAAGGTAAATTCAACAGAAGTGTAAAATTTGGTAATCAAGTTCGTACCTTATTTGGCGAAAGACTATTGCAGTGAGTACAACATTCCCACATTGCAAAAGATTTCAAGTAGAAGTCTGAAATTTCCCTCAAATTAGTAATGTGCAATTTATATGGTTTAGTTGCATACCTTTGTTCTGAATGAAGAGTCAACCGAATCGCATCTTTATATAAGGGTTATATGCATACTCGAATATTACCTTCTCTTAAGCATAGTATAAAGTATAATTTCTCTCAATGAATAGAAAGCACACTTTGATTAATTTCTCCCAAGGCATTTTTAGGTAACCTAGGATGCTAAAACACTCTTAGTGGTTGCATTTTATACTCCATACCACTCTCCCCTTTTTTCAGTGGTTTCATTTTATACTTCATACCACTGTCTCATTTTTTTCTTTTAAGCATATGTTTTTGAAGTATTTTGTACTTTGCACCCATTTTTGATGCTATGATTTCTTTTCTTTTTTTCACTCAATGAATGGTTTCAGTTTCTACTCCGTACCATTCCTCACCTTTTGCATAACTCATTGGTTATCCTCTCTTTCTTTTGATTTTTCACTCTTAATACCCTCATCCTTTATGGCTCATTTCCAAAGTATTATGGCTATAGTTTCCTAACACTTTAAACACACTCAATACTTATAGAACTTATTCGAGATTTACATATAAAACTCATAGTAAGAATACCATTAGATATTAATCCACTTAAACTTATCGGAAGCATTAAACTAAAACTATACAACTTATACTAATTCATGTTGCATCGAATTATATAACGAAACTTACTTGGAATGTTTCTCTCGAATATTACTCACCGCTCATCCTTGCCAATTTGATAAATGTTGTGCTAATAACGCTCAAATTCAACATGCGCTCAAATTTTTCACTAACATCAAACTTGTTATACCTAACACTCACAATAACCTTGGACAAATGTTAGTAAAGCATAAGAATAGATAATGTATTAATTGATACGAAAATCAACAAAAATTTTCAAATTCTTCGATTTTTTATTTTTATTAATTTTTTTGGATTTTACGGGATTTTTAAAAATACCCCCACACTTAAGGAACACAATATCCTCATTGTGAGACATTATAAAAATAAAAATTAAAGAACTAAAGCTAGTCTAAAAATTATTGAAAAAGATAAAGTTAAGAAAAGAATAAACTCGTTCTACTGTGAAGGAGAATCTGGTGGACTAGGAGTAAATTGACAATGTTGTCTCCTAAAGAATGAAAGTAATTTTCGAAGCATCGATTTATTACTTTTCTTTAGGTTCTTCATGTCCTTCTTAATAACTCCAAGTTCCGCTTGGCAATTATCCAACTTAAGTTGCATGCTAGCCTTCCAATCTACCGGAGCTTCTTCATCCTCTTCATCATCTTCTTCTATTTCGGTCATCAGGGCTTTTCCTATGCGACGGTTAACGGATGGATTAGATGGTCTGACAGAAGAATCTTCTTGAGTCAAATTGAGCTTCTTGGTTCGGTTGGAGTAGGAGTAGAAAGAATATACACATCGTGCTCTTGGAGTAATCCGGTGTTCTTCAAGTAATTCCCATTCATGTATCAAAAATATTCACCCGCTTATTGAACATATGGGAGTGCACCTCTTGCACCCAAGACTATGGCGGTGATAATTTCGGCTGCTCCAATTTTACTTCTCATGCTCGTCTATTTCTTCTTCATCATATCCCATATAATATCCACAATTTCTGCTTTTTGGTTCATCATAGCTCATGAGAGAACAAACAAGTCTTTCTTTTGAACTTTTGTATTCTCTACTCGAAAAAATACCGAAGTGGAAAGGTATTTGTGGAGAAGAAGAATGCATTCAGCCTTAATAAGTTTGTTAGGAGAATTTCAGGGATCGAAGACTCTCTTACCCGATAAATTTGCCCAAACTCTATTAGGTTGAAATGAGTCCATCATGCTTGATGAATTAGCAATCTCAAAACTGAACCATTCATCCATCATCTCTCTCGTGACAGTGTATTATTATCCTTGATTCTGAAATTGTATTGCCCTCTTCCTTGAATCTTCGTAATCGAATGTTACGAAACACTCTAGAATCCAATCTCGATTTTGTAGGAACCGTAAGACCAAGAACTGAAAGGTAAGCGTCCATCTCTTCACGGAGATTCAAAGTGTTTAAGAAAACTAAATCGAGGAATATCATCCCGGTGATATCCAATTTACTTAGCTTTTGAAATCTCTTGCCCTCTTCTCCTATTCTCAATGGGAAAGGACAATCAACTTCTTCTTGAATTGATTGTGCTCCTCTCTTTTGTTCTACTCTCTTCACACGAGTCATATTGGTTTTGAAGAAAAAAGGTTTGAAAAGGTTTAGATGGTTGAATGTAGAAGATGAGAAAATATAAAAATTTGAAGGTTTTTGTAGAAGGTTTGATGGCTAGGGTTAACTTGGACCTATTTATAGAGGTATAATGGGTCTCTAATTGGTCATAAATGGGATTATAGCCGTTTAGGGGTCAAAACTAGCCTTTAATGGCGGTTTTAGCCACCTGTCGCATGTCAGTTCACGATCTGTAACGGTTATAATTTTGCCGTGTTGCGATCGTTAAGGCCAGTCGCGATCATGACTCTCCTCATGAAAGAAACAGAAAGTTTTATCATCTAGTGATCACGAGGGTGAATTGTGTCGCAGTCGTGAGCTTCTTAATTCACCAAATTTCTTCAATTTTTAGACTTGTACCTATAAAAACTTAAAAACACAAACACAAGAAAAATTTGTTAAATATAAATGATAAATATTTGCTATTATACCTTGAGTAATCAGGGTGAAGATAGCAATTGAACATCAACGTCTTGTTGTTCAAATTTTCATTTATAAAAACAAATATTTACAAACAAACATAACAAAAGAAAACAAACAACAAACACAAAACACATTGAAATCTACCTATACAAATTTTCTAAATTGAAAAGATAAGAAACCTATTCATTCAGGAGTTAATGATTCAATCATCTGATCAATCTTATAAAGTGACTCCTGCAAATCCCTTTCAACATCACATACCAAAATATGGATATTGTTAATCTTGCGATGAATTCCTCCATTAATTCATTCAACTTCCTTTTAAGATTAGTTGAACTACTTTCTTCTTTCCTAACAATTTCCCTTTCTTGCTTTTTATCAGCCTCAACTCGTTCATCCCACGATTTCCAATCATAGGTTATCCCATTCTCTCGAATACACTTAGTTAGAAATCCATGCTTGAAGAAAATTTATGTAGTTAATCTGGAATTTCATCTTCATCAGTAAAGACTTCTTCACAACTTGGGAATCTTCGAATTTATCCTAGCAAATTCACCATAGTTCGACACCCGTATGCTATCCTACCAGGAACAATTGTGGCAGACATAAGAGTCCACATCATAATCCTCGATACGTCTATAGGCATGCCATTCCAGACTACTTCCAAGATAAACAATTCTTCAGGAATGACCGTGTCAGAACTAGTTCTACCGAAAAGCGCACTACTTAAATAGAAGTGCAACGCGAGTAAACAAGGGTCTCGAATTCACCGGCTATAGGCAGAGTCCTATTTGTATTCGTCTTTTCCAGTAAGGCGATTCCATGTTGGTAGTGGATCCCAACCAGGAAGCATTTTGTAGAAACAATCTTTTGGAAAGCCCAAATTTTACTCCAATTTCTTCCTTGACAATTTATACTTCTTTCCTTGATGTCGATACTCCAAAAAATTCATCTTAGAATTCGTCCACACTAGCGAAATCAGCATTTCCTTGCAGTTATCTTCACTGTTCCCCATATTCATAGAGGAATAGAGAACGAAGTTTAGGATTCCAAGGTAATACATTACCCTCTTATAGATTCCGAATTGAATTATGAATGACATAAGAACTAGTGAAATCTGCATCCCTGATGGTTTCAAAATGATCACTTTCCTCTCAAGAATGAATGAATAGGAAAAGGTGCTTCCAACCATTCTTGCAAAACTGAAGGAGGAATAAGAACAGATTTGTTTGAGTGAACCATTTTGATGAAAAGGATTGATTGATTTTCAAGGTTTAGAATAGAAATTTTTGATTGAAAAAGAAGGAATTTCGGATAACTGAAGTGAAGAGATTTGAGAACCACAACCTATATGTAGAATATGAGAAAACTGTCGAAAAATTGCCAAAACTGTTGCAGTTATCGATTGCGTCGTGATTGTGATTCTAGGTCATGAACGTGACTAATAGAATTTTTAAAAACAGAAAGTTTTGTAAGGTAATTCATGAGCGCGATAGACAGTCGTGAACAAGAATAGAAAAAATAGAAGAAAATCTTCTATTTGTCAAGAAGTAAGATGGAAAATTATGACGTATCACCTCTGAGATGATTATTTCACAATCTTTTCACATCTAGAATGAAATTTAGAAAATTGTATGGTAAAGGAAATAAAACAAATAGAAATAAACTTCAGAACTTACTTGTCTTCCCCGAAAATTATGATCTTTAGAACGCTATTGCCTTCCCCGGCAACGGTGCCAAAAACTTGTTCACCACTTTTCTACTGATAAGTTTAATAACTTGTTCGCAAGACTTGGCTACACTTGTTTCTTAAGGCTTATCCTCAATAATGGTGCCAAAAACTTGTTCATGTAAAATAGGGGTATTGTCAATTCCTCTTATCAAATAGAAAAATGATGATAACTGCATGTATACAGTTGTGATGTAGTTTTAAAAGATATCAAACCACAGGGAAGGAACCAAGTCTAAAGATCAACAAGGGAAAACCGATTAAAGAAAATAAAAATAGATTGGAGATTTTGGGTAGGAAGATTAGAATGAAAAATGAGTACATATAGATGTGGAAGACTAGAGAATCTAAAAATAGAGATTTTCCCTACGAACAAGTATAGCAAAGAAAACATGCAAGTTCAACAAAGATGTTATGATTCACTAAACTAATCTAACAAACTCGGTTCAAAACACCCAGATGTTCAATGATTCGCAGCAGAACAACACATGTAATAACTTTTCTAAACCTAGAGCAAATGAATTAAGATAATTATATAAACCTAGACAACGTCAATACTATGCTTAGTACAGGTCGCTCTCACATAGCCACATTTAGCAAGTTGTCATTTCAAAAATGTTGGCTCACTAAACAACCTTATATCACAGATCCAGTGATTATACACGATATTGTTAACCTCAAAACTACTCTTAAAGTTAACTCCAACGCATATAACTTGATTAATATAAAAGACTTAGCACGAAATACGCATTATGACACATAGACATATCATAAACATTGAAATAGAAAGTATAAGTAGAAAGCAAAGCAAAGTTGTAAGGTATGCAAGTGAAAGATAAAGTTGATCAAACCGTATCCACTCTTTAATGGGAGTCGTCAATTCCCGTAATTCCTGCGTCTGCTTTGAATTCGGTCTCGGCCCGTACAGAACCTCTGATAGGATGCTATTCTTTGTGAATATCGAACAAAAGAATATTGAAGAACGAAAACTTTTATTGATAAGTGATTTGCAAGTACACTTACACAACAATCGCTCGAGAATATAGAGAAATCTAGTGATCGAAACAAGGATTCGAATCACTTACACATTTTCTCGCTAACACTTATGAACATAGCAAAACTAGATATTTTATTCTCTATCTATGCACACTATAAGTAACCCTTTCTTCTACACTTCCTTGATGCACCACCTTGCAAGAAATTGATGAGGTTTGGAGCCCTATTTATAGAGTTTGAAGGGTTGCGTCTATCCAAATGAAGGGTTGTGTCCATTGGTGAAAGTTTGCATCTCTTTATTGTGATTGGTTGAGAAGCTTTGATATAATCCACAATGGATAGGCACCTTTTCATGATTGGTTGACTTTTGATAGGTGTCTTATCATTGGTAGTTTATGGCGGTTGATCGACCTTATCTGGCGGTTGGTAGTTAAGAAGATAAAACCAGGAAACCGTCCAAGTCACGACCGTGATTTACAAGTCGACCTTGAATCTTTGATTGGTAGACTTCTATTTTTGAAGTAAACAAGTCGCGACCAAGAGTGATTGTTACGACCGTGAATTGAGTTTTTCTTCAGAATTCTCCTTGTAACTTCATCGATCTTTGACAGTTTCGATCGTAAGCCAAATCTTTAAGTTCCATGCATCTTTTTACACCTTTTTCACTCTTTTTTTTCATAGAATTCCACTTTAGATCATTTTACTCCCAAGATTTACTCCCAAGATTTGGTACAAAAAAAACTACATACCACGTAAAATCTTTTATATGAAGTATAAAAATAACTTAAACTATAGTGTTAAATGTATAAAATTAATATGATAATAAGTGTAATTATACACTTATTAGCAGTGTGACATACCCTAATAAAACCAAATAAAATTTAAATGAAAATAACCACCGTATGTAGCTATTGAATGATTTGGTTATTTTACCCAATTAGGGAGGAGTTTCGGATGCCAGTGTGTTCATCACTTTTAAGGGTAAGCGATGATGCATGAATCATTACCCGTGTGGGTGAATGGTTCGGGTATTAAGCATATATCCTTGAAGATTTGGTAAGGTAGGACTTTTGAAATAAATTCTCCCCATGTGGGCTTAGGTTCGGATGTCAGCAGGGATATAATGTGATGTGGGAAGAAATGGATTAGGTAGATATTTGCCCAGTTTGGGCTACGAGTTGGATGTCGAATGGACATCTCATAGCTAATGTGTGGGTTTGATTATTACCCCGTGTGGGCTACGAGTTAGATATCAAATAGATCTAATTGGTAATGTGGTGGAAATGTTATTGCCCCTTGTGGGCTAAGTGTCGGATGTCAAGTGGACATCACAAAAATTGGGGTGAATGATGCTTCATGATTTTAATTGGTTTATGTTATCCTAGGGTGACACTATCTCGAGTATCATATAATCTTAAGTGTATGTGACACCGATTTGGTATCATGATGATGAGAAAATTTTATATTAACATTGTGAGTGTGTGCGTTCGAGTGTCTACACTAAGATTCATGGTTAGCATGACATTTGTACGGTGATAAGTAGTAAACATGTAGCACATAGCATGCAACGTTCAATCTTCCAACCATACAACTCCCACGCGTAGGGTTTTTGGCTAGTCTCTATCATATGTTTGGTTCATCTTAGTACCATGAAGATACTAAGAAGCGCACCTGCAGGGAAATATAATGCATGATCATTTGTCAGGTAACACCCTAGGGAAAATGCCTACGGTTTATTAAAATGAGGTTCGTAAGTGGGTTGTTGATGTAGAAGGTTCTTCTTGCACTAAAATACACTCCAAGCCTCTCCAAATGGGTTTTAACGAGGGAGGTACATGCGATATGGCAACAAGTGCCCCACCCGCTCAAGTACTATCTTTTCTGAGGGAGGCAGATTAGTACAAGAGAAAGCGTTGCGGTGACAGGGCACCTTAAATTTACAGGCTAATCCCCTCTATCGCAATGCAAAATTATGAATATGTCATAATTAAGAAAATACAAAATAATGTGATCAACAATTTTAGGCACTTATGCAAAATCTAAAACCTTTAAAAAAAGTTTAAGAAAAGTCCCCAGTGGAATCACAACTTTGAGCGGATGACACAAAATGTGATTGGCTGAGAGCGTGCGATTGAGAGGCGTGGTCCACCAGGGTTTTTAAGTGAAAATGAAATGTACCGGGTTGGGGATTCGGAAAAGTTTTGAAAGAGAAAGTCGAAAACATTTTAGATTGACCATACCCGAATCTGCCATCTCTTAGTGTAGAGTCGCCACCTGGATTAGCTCTTTCTAGGAATTAGAGTCCTATGAGGCTTAATGTCCGGGGGACGGTCCACTAAGACACAAAGATTCAGGTTCGAAATAAGTTGCTTATTTCTTATTGGATCACATTATATTACATTTACAGAAAACCGTAATTCTTAATTATGCATATTCGCACTTATATCGTTTTCAAGTTATAATGCATGATTCACACATGTTTGGAAAGCAATAAATCCATACATAAAGCAATAAATAAATGCGGAAAAGTAAAGATTAAAATTACAAAATCTCGAGGGATGCAACCGCCTACCTAATCTATTAATTACATTTCCGTAAAAATATTTGCAATACCTGAAGGAAAATAAAACCTAGGCATATATCTAACCTGCATCCACAAAGGTTAGCATGGGGTATATGACACAACATGAATATTTATACGTATGCTCGATTTGATTTTATTGAGGCCCGTGTGGCCTAATTAATACATCGTCGATTAAAAATTCTTATTTTGAATAAAACAATTCATTTTATTAACATGTATGTCGGTCATTTTTAATTTGTGAAAATGAATGCATGGAAAAAAGTGAGGTCTATTATCGAGGAATAATTTTAATTCCCTTCATTGGAGTAATCTAATAGAAATATTCATAAATAGAAAAGAAGAAGAAATATTACATTGGTATTTACATAATAGAATAAATCAAAATTATTCCTAGGTCATCATTTAAACAAAATTGAAATATCGAAAGAAACACGAGATAGAGCAACTCTAGGAACTCAAAGGTTTACCCTTTCGGTGTGAATCCACATCGGCGTATTTGTTTTATCCCCAAAAGCGTTCCTTGTTCGTTTTTTTAGTTGTGCTTTGGTGTGGAAAATAAGTGTTTATTTATCCTAAAAATAATCAGATTCGGACTCTAAATTTGTTGTAGGTCCGAGAATATCTGAGGATTTTTGAAGAAAAAGAAGGTGGAAAAATTGGTTTGAAAATCGTAAGGTTCGGAATCTAAACGTGCTTTGAATCCGAATATATTAGGAGGATTTAGAAGAAAATATTTTTCATAAAATTTCTTGGGTAATTTTCTCGAGAAATTCAATTTTTTCTGAAAATTTTGAGGTCCTGAATACTTAAAATTTCCTGACATTTATAGGGAAAAATGTCGGAATTTTTCCAAAAAAATCCGGCGAGGGGGTCCCTCACCGAAACTCTAGCGAGGCTGACCTCACTAGACTTCTAGCCAGATCGATTCGCGATTCCCCCTAATTTTTAATTTTTTTTTTATTTCTAATTATAAAATTTTTAAATATTTTCAATCAATTAATTTTCACTAAAATCTAATTTTTAAAGTCCTAAGCAAAGTAATTTAAGTCCTTAAATTAACTAAGCGACGAGGAATACTCTCATTCGAAGCTCTCCGAATAACCGAAAACTGTGTGATTCAAGGATAAAAATCTTGAAAAGCCGTCATCAACGAACGCGCGATTTGGTACAAAATCCCATGCTCACAATGTTGTGTGCTATTGTGCTCATTATCAAGCTGATCCTAAAGAATCTCATTTAGCAACCGTGAAGAGAATTCTCAGGTACTTGCAAGGTTTTATTGAAGCAGGTCTGTGGTATCACAATAACTCGGATTTCACTCCTACAGACAAGCTGGATAGGAAAAGCACCATGAGAGGATGCCATTTCCTTGGAGATTTCATTGTCACATGGGACAACAAGAAGTAAACTTCTATTGCGCTGAGTACAGCTAAAGCTGAGTACATGGCCGCAGGAAGTTACGTAGTACAACTATTATGGATTAAGAAGTAACTAGAAGACTATGGTATAAAGTCAAAATTCCTCGAAGTTATGTGTCACAAGAGTGCAATTGACTTATCCAATAACCTAGTTTAGCATGGCAGGATGAAGCATGTCAACATCCGACATCACTTCATTAGAGATCATGTGCTAAGGGGAGATGTCAAGCTAGAGTATGTTCCTTTAGAGGAACATCATGCTGACATATTCGCCAAATCATTGCCAAAGGAACAATTCAATGTTCTAAGGCAGCTCATTGGTATGGCGAAACCGCTGTAATGAAGAAGGAGAAAGAAGAAATTAGAAATTTGGATAACTGTTGAAGATCAAGCCTTATTTCAGCAAGGAGATTACATGTGTTTGACGCCGTCTAGATTTATAGTAATAGTGTGAGATACTGTTTTTGCGGTTAAAATCAAATTCTACATTTTCAAAAAGACATGCTTTTAAAGTGGAATCGTCTACAGTGAAACTCACAGTTTTACTAAGGCGGTTAATCAAGGTTTAATCTCAGTGTTAATTCTCATCTTGAGTAGAGATCGCGCCACATATCATCACCATCTCAAGAGGTCTATAAAAGTTGAAGGAGATGAAGAGAGAGGTTACTTGCTTTTGCAAATTCGACTCATCTCATAGCGAAAGAACCCTAATTCCTTTCCTTTAGAAATTCCTTTACCTTTTCATATGGTGATCACCAGAACCACTTTTAGACTCAACACCACCACTATGAAGAAACTCATTGTCAACACCAAGGGAATAATGGAGAAGCTTACTCTAGAAGCGGGAACCCTTTTCACAAAGGTGGATTGGGCAGACTACTTGGAGTTTGGCCATGTCTATGAGGTCGATTATGAGAGCCTTCTTAGAAATCAGATCATGCACAAGGTCATCAAGCAGCAAAGCTTGAGTTCCTTTCTGCGAATGGAAGGACCTGCAATAGTTAGACTGATTAGGGCATTTTATTCTCACCTCTACACCATTCAAGGACTTAATGACATCTTGCAAGTGGATTTTAGAGATAAATCAACATTAATTTGCTCTAGACTTATTGGGAGCATCTTGAACCTGCCTCACAAAGGCACCCAGCTCCGCAGGATTGGTGATGAAGACCTGGTGACCATCCCTGAAGATTGGGAGCTCCCCTCAAATTATGTGTCTGGGGAGATATCAGCGAGCAGGATGTGCTGGATCGTGAGAGCTTGCCACAAGCTGGTGGTGATGCTGATGTTGCCAAAAACTAGATCTGTGTCCAGCTACACCTATTTTGAGAGGTGTGTGGTCTACCACATGGTAGAGGGTTAGAGGCTAAATTGTCATGTGGGGATCCTTCACCACTTTACTAAGCTGACTACTATCTACCACTATGGCTACCTCATTATCGAATTGATGAGGGTAGTGAAGGTGGACATAGCACAGTTTTTGGGAAAGTCCGGTGACACAGTGCTACTGGTGAAGAAGAAGCTAGATCTCATTCACTTCACCAAGCCGAGTTACGATCAGGTGCATGCTAGGTACAATAAGGCACAACAAAAGCGCAAGCTTAAGTGCGTATCTATAGTAGTAATTGTGGACATCCTGAAGGAAGAAAAATACGGGTTCCTAGTGGAGTTTGACGGGAGCTAGGACTCTTGTGATCATCTTCCAATCTCTAGCATTCTAAAACAAGTCTCCACCATCGCTTCTTCTCCCAAATCAAAGGCTGCCTCTTCTAAGGCCAGTAAGAAGAGCCCAGCCAAGCCAGCATCCGATGAAGTCCCTGCTCAACCCCAATGTCAATGGAGTCAAATGAAGGCTAAGACTCACACTCAAAGAGAGGCTGAGGCGAAGCTCTTAGCTGAGTAGGAGGCTGAGGAGAAAGAGGATGAGATTGAGGCCGAGGAAATGTTACACTAAAGAAAGCGCAAATTAGTCATATTTGAGGAATCAGAGGAGTAGGGCGAGGCCAAGAAACCAAAAGATGAGGACACCATGAGTCCTAGAGCTGCCACTGAGCTAAATGAAGCAATTTCCAAAGGAAATTTAGTCAGAGAAAGCGTTCTGCCTCCAACCGGCCTTAGCAAAGAAATGTGTAAGTGGTGAGCAATGATGAGGATGTTGGAGCAACCCTTAACCTTATTCAGGAAGAGTTTGATCTTCCTAACCCCGACATCCCCATACCCAATTTTACTCAAATTGAGGAAACCTCTACATAGTAGGAGATACCTCAAGGTGACCCATCCTTGGGTCAAACAGCTAACCCAAAGGCACTTCTAAATCCTACCCCCTCCCTTTCTTCTATAAATCCTCAACTAACCTCTTCTGTAAATACCCTAGTTCCTAATCCTGTAGAAACTGAAAAACCATCCTGTGAGCGGATGACACGGAGTGGTGGGCCGAGAGCGCGTGGAAGATGAGAGGCGCGGTCCACCTGGGTGTTTGAAAGATAAAGCACTAGGTCGAGGACTCGGAAAAAAGGTTGAAAAGAAAAGGCGAAAAACGTTTTTAGATTTGGTTAAACCCGAATCCACCATCTCTTAGTGTGAAGTCGCCACCTGGATTAGCTCTTTCCAGGAATTAGAGTCTTGTGAGGCTTAATGTCCGGGGGACGGCCCACCAAGACACAGAGATTCGGGTCCGGGATAAGTTACTTATTTCTTATGTGATCACATTATATTACATCTACAGAAAACCGTATTTTCTTAGTTATGCATATTCGCACTTAGGTCACTTTTAGACTTTATATGCATGATTCATGCATTGCAATATAATAAACCATCCATAAAGCGGAATAAAAAACCATCCACAAAGCAGTAAATAAATGTGGAAAGTAAACGCGGAAAATAAAAATTATAAGGCTTCCAAAAATCGGGGGATGCAACTGCCCGCTAACCTATTAATTACATTTTCTGTAAAAAATTGAAATTGCGATACCCAAAGAAAAAATAAAATACTAAACATGCATCTAACCAGCATCCACAAAGGTTAGCATAGGGGATATCACATATGTTCGATTTGATTTTAGCGAGGCCTGTGTGGCCTAATTAAAACATCGAAGATTTAAAGTTGTTAATTTAAATAAAATTGGTTCATTTTTATTTACACATATATTGGTCAATTTTATTAGTGAAAATGACCGCATGGCAAAAGGCGAGGTCTGTTATCCGGGAATATATTTTATTCCCTTCGTGGGGGTATTCTAACATAAAAGAATAAAAAGAAATAAAGATGAAGAAGAATTACAACACTTACAATAATAAGGAATAAAAATAATTCCTAGGTCAACAAATAAATAATAAAAAAAGAAAGAAAGAGATGAAGTAGATAAAAGCACGGAATCTGCAGTTCTAGGAACTCAAAGGCTTACCCTTGCGGTATGAATCCACTTCGGCATATCCGTTCAATCCCCGGGAGCGTTCCTCGTTCATTTTGGTTTAATTGTGTTTGGTTGGAAAATAAAGTGTTTATTTATCCAAAAGATAATCAGACTTGGGTTCTAAATTTGTTTTAGACCCGAGAATATTTGAGGATTTTTAAGAAAAGAAAATATTTGTAGTATTTTTTTATCTGAAAGAGAGAATTTTTCTTTGAATTTTTGAGCCCCCTCAATCCAAAAAGGTCCGACTATTTATAGAAAAATCCCGGAAAATCCAAAAAAGGTAAAAAAGTTTGGCGAGGTCGGCAAAGAGTTTGGCGAGCTCGCCAAGATCTAGTGAGCCTCGCCAGGGACCTAGCGAGGTATGCCTGGTCTCTGGCGAGCCTCGCTAGGGTCTGGCGAGGTTTGCCAGGTCCCTGGCGAGCCACGCTAGGGTCTGGCAAGGTTCGCCAGACCCCTGGTGAGCCGTGCCTTTCCAGATATTGGTGAGGCAAGCTTCGGATCCGATTTTCTACTACGTTTTTGAATTTTTTTGTGTATTTTTATATTTTTTAGTTAATTTCTAAATTAAAGTCCTTTTAAATTCAACAACAAGGAAGACTCCCATTTGAAGATCGTCGAACGGTCGAAAATCTTGTGGTTCGAGGATAAATATCTAGAAAAGCTATCATCATTGAATGCGTGAGCTGGTACAAAATCCCGTGCTCACAGCTACCCCTCATGTGATAATTGCTGGTTGTATAACTAGTATTATCACACGAAAAGTGCTGAGGAATTGAGAATATACCTGACTAGTGTGGTTGGTGACTTCTTGTTCCTAATTGTTGATAACGTAGGCCTTCCTTTCGAGCGCTATGTCCATTTCTTTCTTTGGAATCCCTCGGTGCTTGATACCCCTTGTGGGCGGGTCGACCGTTTCTTTCTGCGGCATCCCTTTAGTGGCAACCATTTCATTCATCGGTTGAGGTCATTGTGTGCCCCTCATGATGATCGTTGATAGGTTCCTGAATCTGTTTCAAAGGCGACCTTGACTTGTTTCATATGACATGTTAGAGAAAAGTATAATGTTAATACATTTTTATGATGAATGTTTTAATTATTTGATTGAGTTTATGCGAAGTAAAAATTTTTGCCCTTTCAATCAAAAATTAAAACATGATAAATAAATAAGTTTGATGGAAATTCCAGGATATCTTGAAAATTGCTTCGTTGTTTTAGAAGGCTTTTGTGATGTTACAATGTTGACTTTAGGCTTGAGTGGGCCATTGTCTTGTTTGTAGGTTCCTCATGTGGAGGTGGAGGTTTTGGTTTACTGGGACGCTGTTACCCCAGTTCGGTATCGTTTTTACCTGTAAATAACATGATGCGTATGTGATGCATGCCTGATTTATGCATGAACAATATTTATCATATGATGTATGTTCATCTATTATAGGTGTCATGGGCTCCATTCATTGAAGAGCCTTCTCTTGTGCTAGTGCATGGTTGCTCCTATGAGTTGCCCTGTTAGGGATTCCATTGATGACTTCCTCAGAGTGACAACCATGGGTTCGTTGAATCAGATTCGAGGAAAGTCTGGATGAGTTGTTGATCCCGCATTGTGTCAGCGATGATTGCCCGGAAGTCGTTTGCTTGAAGTGTTGAAGGTATATGATACCTCATACCGTTCCGAGGAGGAGATGATGAATTATATATTACTTCTAATTTCTGCATAGACCGCCCTTGCGGGTTTTCAATCTATCAAACCTTGTCTTAATTTTTGCCTGGATCGCCTTTTCAGGTTTTCAATCCAGCAGACTCATTTTTCTTTATTTTATTCTTTATTTTTTTTATTTGGATGTTTATTTGCGATATTCTACCATTGGCATGCAAGCAATCAAAATAAGCATATGCATGACAATTCATTGATGAACTTATCATGGGTATAAATGTTACAAATGATTTGACTCCTGCCATCAATTAGCCCTTTCAGGTTTTCTAACCATTGTGGTTCTCTCGGTGTCCTAAGTTTTGCCTGAGCCACCCTTTTTGGGTTTTCAACTCAGCGGACTATTCTTTTTATGTTTTGAAAAGAAGCCCTAATTTTTGCTCAACTAACTGAGTGTTAATTGACAGGCTAATTACAAATTTATTTTTTGGTGGTACAGCTTTTTATTGATTTATTTCTTTTACCTATGCATGATAGCAATTAGTTGATTTGGTAGATTTGGCTGATATGGTCATTGTCCATGTCCATGACTTCATTTGTCTACTCTTTCAGCATTTATGATCGATTGGTGCTTGACTTGAGGTGTATTTGATTATGAGTCTTGATCATTGGCGTTTCCTTTGATGGTTCGATGATTACCCCACGGATAGTAGCAAGTCGTGTGAAAGAGTTGTTGACGTGTTCAACAATCTGACTCCTTTTTATCTTTGATATTGTCTTTTGTTTAATTGTCCCTTGAATGGCAGCTATCCGTGTGATGGAGTTGTTGACATGTTCAACGATCTGACTCCTTCTTTGTTACATTGTGCTAGTTGCTTGGTCTTATGAATGGAGTGATGGAGTTGTTGATGTGTTCAATGATTTGACTCCTTCTTTGTGACATTTGTTTGGTCTCATGAATGGTTGTGATGGAGTTGTTAACGTGCTCAATGATCTGACTCCTTCTTTGTGGCATTGCGCTAGTTGTTTGGTCCCAACTTGCTTGGTCATCATTTTAGCCTT
>CATIWQ010226987.1:0-16882 GCA_949673415.1 Euphorbia schlechtendalii | reverse complement strand
CAAAGTCTGCAGCAGCTCCGGAGAGGTAGGCGAAATTGGCCGAACTCCGTCATCAAATATTGTGTTATTTTTCCACTATTATTTTTTCGCATTCCATTAAATCTGGTAGTACGGGAATTACCGCGTTTATTCCCCAACATTTATAAGTATTTTATACAGAATGATAAAAACATTTATCCCTAAATTGGGTAAAGTAAGTGAGGAGTGAAAGGGGCTGCTAATGGAGTAATGGTAAAGCCAAAGAATATAAACAACAAAATAAGGCCACGTTATGTGTATCTAAAATTGCTATATATACCGTGCATACATATTAATCAGTAATCACATAGATAGAGAGTTCCACATCATAAAGCAACAAAGCGCCCGCACTCATCTCTTTTTCCTAATTGGCAAACAAAACAAAGAATGGCTATGGCTATGAAGCGTGTTGCTGCCTCTGCAGTTCGTGCCTTTGCTTCATCGTCTCCGATTTTCGTCTCTCGCCATCTCCACGTAAGCTATTTCTCTTCTTCTTTCTTCTTTCATAAGTCATAATCCTTCTATTCTATACAGTAGATCATTCGCCATTTTTTATGTAACTGATCAGCTCTCCGTGAGTTTTTACTGATTTCGTCGATCATAGATTGTCAAATTCTTTCTTTTTCCGTGCTATTCAACGTTTTCTATTGATTTTGAATTGATCTGGCAAGGCTGATAAACAAGCGTTACTGCATATCCTGTGCTGTACTTTGCAGCAGATGAGATGAGATTTTCACGAGATAGAAGTGAAATTGAACAGATTTTTTTGTCTAGGGTCCACTAGACTTTAATCCAACGGCTGTGATACATCTCTACAATTTTCAATTTTCTATTTGTCAAAATTCTACTAATTCAATTCAATATCATTATTGCTTGCTTATCTAGTACCAAAGTTTTTGTCCACTTCTGTATTTTTGTTTTGGTCCGTGGATAATGTCATTTTTCATCACTCTAAGTTTTTAACTTTGCATTTGAAGTCAGTTTCTAGTTTTACTTTTTTAGTTTTTTACCTTTGCTTATCTTTCATCTATTTTTCCCATTATGCTTTATATTTTTTTTCTCGTTAGATGGTTTTACAAAGAAAGTTATTACTCAAATCCGAGTTTCTTGAAAATAAACTAAAAAAAACTGCAAATTAATTAAAATACAGCGATCAACATCTGTAATAATGTATATAAAAATGTGACCCTTTTGTGGGTGCTATTAAAACTGCTAGGCGCCCTTGAGGCCCCACAACCACCCACAATTTGCCAAAGGTGCAATGCGCCACATAGGCACTCGCCCAAGCGAATTGGTATGTTATGTATATGTATATGTATGTATATAGGAGATCAACGTGCATTGATTAAGATAGGATGTGTTGATGTAATTAAGAAGTTAAACTAACATGGAAAATGAGAAATATAATAATGATAATTGTATGGCAAAAAGTGACATTTTTGAATTTTATGTAATGGAATGAAGTAGCAGAAAAAGCGAGCTAATTGAGTTCGACCAAGAATGTAGATTTATCGAAGTGTTAAACAAAAACCTCTTTTTTTGAGTGATATGGTTGGTTGAAATATTAATGTTCCTAAATAGATTTCTATTTGGTAAAAACTTTATGAAATTGGGAAATTTCCTAATATATTTATACTTCATATCTCTCCTTTCAATGTTTGATTAATTATTTCTATTTTTTATAAAGATTTCTTTATTTTCGAAATCAGTAAAAAAAATTTCTACGTAACATTTTTAATCGAGGCCTTCGGCTCAATCTTTGCCTGAGGCGCTTGCTTAGCGCCTCTTCGAAGGTGAGGCACTTTGGCATTGCCTCGCCTTGCCTGACCGCCTCATCGCCTTTTGATGACAATGCTGTCAGATAATGAAAAATAATTTTCATTAAAAAAGAGAAATTCATGTTTACACTATAGATTTTTTTATTTAGGCTATAATGGTTAGAAATTCAGTTTTAATCATGTGTAAATTGTAGTGCTCTGTTTGTAATATCAAAGAATATTAGAGTAAAAAGAGATAAATTAACAAGGCATTTTGAGTTATGTTAAATGCAAAACTATTTTTTAAAATGAACAAAGCTCAGAAAATTGTTTAAAATATTATATGATCAGCAAGTATGTTTTTAAAAAACTCACCATTCATGTCCACCATATAATCATAAATGGTAAAAATATAATAAAAAATAAAAGCATAGCGAGCAATAAAATCGAGAGCTTACATCAAATCTGAAGTTAATGTAACAAAAAATATGGGGATGCAATGCAAGTTTCCGAATCCAAACACATGGAAGGGAGCAGAGGGTTCGGGTTGGGATTTGTTTGATGCAGCAGGTGACGCTCCTATGAAAATGCCAATTTTTGACACTCCTTGTGTACTTGTAGGCTTCTGCAGAGAGCAAAAAGATAGTTGGGGTTTTCTACAAGGCAAATGAGTATGCTTCAATGAATCCTAATTTTGTGGGCTGCGTAGAGGGAGCTTTAGGCATACGTGATTGGTTGGAATCACAAGGACATCAATACATTGTCACTGATGATAAAGAAGGACCAGACTGTGGTATGAATCATTTTGCAGCTTTCACTTTAAATAATGACTTTGTCTCTAATCAGTTTAAATTCCTGAATATTCCCTTTCTTGTTTCAGAACTTGAAAAGCATATTCATGATCTCCATGTCCTCATAACTACTCCATTCCACCCAGCCTACGTTACAGCAGAAAGGATCAAAAAGGCCAAAAACTTGCAATTGCTTCTCACTGCTGGAATTGGCTCTGACCATATAGATCTAAACGCGGCTGCTGCTGCTGGTTTAACTGTCGCAGAAGTGACTGGAAGCAATGTAGTCTCAGTTGCAGAGGACGAGCTCATGAGGATTCTGATTCTTGTCCGGAATTTCTTACCCGGATACCATCAAGTTATCAGTGGAGACTGGAATGTTGCTGGCATTGCTTACAGAGCCTATGATCTCGAAGGAAAGACAGTTGGAACTGTTGGTGCTGGACGAATCGGTAAGCTTTTGCTCCAAAGGTTGAAGCCTTTCAACTGCAATCTTCTCTATCATGATCGCCTTAAGATGGACTCCGAATTGGAGAACCAGTTAGGGGCGAAATTCGAGGAGGATGTCGATGCTATGCTTCCCAAGTGTGACGTAGTTGTCATCAACACACCTCTCACGGAGAAGACAAGGTATATTCACAGTCAATCGTTAATTTGCGTAAATAACAATAAGTCATCTGCTTTTGTGGCTCAGGGGGATGTTCAATAAAGAGCGGATCGCGAAGATGAAGAAGGGCGTGCTGATTGTCAACAATGCTCGAGGAGCGATCATGGATACGCAAGCCGTTGCTGATGCTTGTTCCAGTGGACAAATTGGAGGTGAAAGAATTTTTTTTCATTCACGTAGATGCATGCAGCATCGGGAGATCACTTAATTGATGTTATAGTTATGGCTGAACAAGTTTCTTTGAAATTTGGCCTTTTTGAAATTGTTTTCCAGGTTATAGTGGAGATGTTTGGTATCCGCAACCTGCTCCAAAGGACCATCCATGGCGTTATATGCCAAATCAAGCTATGACCCCTCATATTTCTGGAACCACCATTGATGCACAGGTAGATTCGGATCTTTAAAATGGCTTAACAAAAAAATACTTTCCTGGTTTTAAATTGGCTAACAATTATGCAGTTGCGATATGCTGATGGAGTGAAGGACATGCTCGCAAGGTACTTTAAGGGAGAAGAGTTTCCCCCCCAAAATTACATTGTGAAGGAAGGCAAACTTGCAAGTCAATATCAGTAAGCTGTCAAGAAGTGATGTTTCAAGGTCCAGAATAATGTAACTTCATCGAGGTTCATAGTTTTTCTCTCAGAAAATAAAGGCCGACTGAACTTAAAACGGTTAAACATGTAACAGCGAAGCGCAGCTTCCATGATCTATAATTGCATTAGTTTCTTATTATTGTGTGATCTAGTTCTGTTCTGCATTATCTCCAGTTCTAAGCCATTTTATTTTCCTTGAAGTTTGCAAATTGGTTTCTTTTACTTGTATAATGATGGGAGAGCATTTCTAATTGACAATAAAACAAATAAGAAACTCATTTAATTACAGCTTGGTTCTAAAAAAGGCAATGGATTGTCTTCTTTTCTGATATATAATCAACAAAAACTGTTGCAGTTTAAGTGTCCATATTTTGTTGAAGGAACTGGAGGTCTTTCATTTGCATCTTCTTAGCTTCTTTAGGAAAGTTCTTAGGCTCTGGAACATTGACCTCATCAGTACCTTCAGCCACTCTCTTGGCTTTGTCTTGCACAATCCTATTTATTTCTGGCTGCCCGACTGATGGGAACACCGCTTTCAACATTTGACACAGCAGCTCCTCATCTTCCTTTTCTATAGGATCCCTCCAGAAACAGCACACGTGAATTGCCTCAACTGCCTTCTCAGCTCGTATCTCCATGGGGACACTCGGGGTTTCAACCTTCAATTTTGTCCGTTTCTACATTTCAAAGTATCATTCTCACCACAATTAATAATTCCACTTAGTAACAAGCCAACAGCTTTAAACCTTACTGAGAGTTATCAAAACAGACAGCAACGCTCATAAGCACCATTTCACAAGTAACAGCAAATCTTAGAATGCATGACGCAAAACATAAATATATATTCCTCACTATTAACAACTAGCTAACAATGATAATTTTTCTCTCTGACTGAATTTTAACCAAATGATCTATGCACTTTAGAGTTAAGTGGTTAGCCTACAATCTTAACAGTGGCTGCATATGTGGGAATTATAATGGGACATCTGGTTGTATTGTATCAGTAGCATTTGGTATTCAAATGCTTGGGTTTCGCCTCACATACTTCACTGTTACTATCTTAATCATAATCTATCTGAATAGTCAAATATGTCATTTCTTAGGCCTTGATTTCTACGAAGGATCCTGCACTGCACAATTTAGTTGACAGATGTATCGAAGTGTTAATTACAACAACCACCAATAACAGCAGCTTAAGATCAGATGCCATAACTAAAGCAAGAATTCAGAAATAGTGATATAGAATAAGTAAAGCAAGGTTTCAAACCTCCTTAGCCTCATTCATCATTTGAATGAAAGTCTGCTCTTCAAATTCAATATCATCGGATAAACGAAGCCGTGTTACACCTTCCAAAATCTCTTCAGACTTGAGAAGACCAGCTCCAACTGCTGCTAACCAACAGCATAATAACACATACAAAGGATTACCTGCCTACCACACATTCAAAACCCTCAACACCTTAACCCTGTGAAATCAATCTATCAAACATTAAACGTTAAATCAGAATTACCTTGCCCCGACGATCCTGAAACTCGAAGAAGGCTCTGGAATCATTGAAAGTGCAGTTATTACCAACTCTCCTCCTGAACTCGGCGAAATCGATGGTATCGCTACCAACACCCCCTTCGTCGCTAATGATTCTGGCTATTAGGCCAACAACAGGGAGAGAACCGATTACTTTGCTAGCGAAACTAGAAAAGGAGTTAGGGTTTTCCATGTAAGCTCTGATGGAGATGAGTCCATTAGAGTATAGCGACTTTTGAGTTGGGGTTCTTGTATAACTATTATATAATTGGTGGAAAGGTAGGAGAAATGGAGAAATGGAGTGGCAAGAAGTGAGGACCCGGTAGGAACACGGTTGAAAAGTAGATGCAGATGCTGTCACAACCACCATGGCTGTGAAATCTGCAAGCTTCAACATATCAGCCTCACATTAATATGTTATCCACCGGAGTTATGGTTACCTGTTTGTGTTTTATCATTTAAACCGTGTTCTCAATGAAAATAGAAATGTTATTGGCTCTCGGAGGACACAAATTCATTTTCTTTTCTCACTGAAAACAATCCCCATTAAACTGCAAACATGACCGTTTTCCTTTTTTCTACCACTAAACAATTGTGTAATAAAATCTTGAATCATTGTTTTCCAACCACATGGAAAAAAGAAATGAGCAAATATAAAAGTGAAGATTAAAATGTAAATAAAATATTAGAAAAAATAACATTTATCAAAAATTAAATAGGGGACATGTTTGAATATAGAACAGTTGAGAGAGAAGATTTTCTTTATATATTTTGAAATGGAATGTATTATGTTTAAAATATGTTTACTAAATTTTATGAATTTACAGAACCTAAATAATAGGTATCAATATTTTTCATTCCAACCATTTTAACAAATTATAACTTAATACAAACAATAATATTATTATTTATGTATATCATAATGGATACATAATTCATACCACAAAGTTTCTTCTTGCCACTTTGAAGGAAAAGATAATGATAAACTATTATTATTATTATAGAAAATAATGTTGAAACAAAACAAATGAAAAACAAAATTTGTCCTAAACCTGTTATAATAACAAATACTATATAAAAATTTGCTAGAAATTAAGCAACAATAATTTTTCATGTTTCTCCAAATTTCGTTTCCATCTATTTAAATTCAGGACATCTCACTTCTGCTTTGAACGTGTCTCAATTGAACTCTCAATTGGTCGTTTCTCTCTAATATAATTGAACTTAATTGTAAACCAAGATCCATAGAATTCTTGGAATATAACTTCAAAAAATTTACGTCTGTATAGGAATTAAATAGCACCAACCCTAGAAGCTATATGTCAAATATAGTACAACTTATACCCAATTGATACACTGGCTCTCAATAAATCAACTAAACTCACAATGAAAAAAATACGTGATTTTTGTAAGCTCAATGGAGAATAATATTCTCAAAGAAAAGAAATCTCACCCCAGAAACTTGATGAACATATTGACAGAAAATTGAAGACAGTTTCCAGTTAATAGAGAATGAAACATGAAACCCGTCCATTCTATGATACTAGTTAATGTAATGACAGATCACTGCTGGTAAAAAGAAGAGTAACAAAAGGCATTAACATATACATGCTTCTCTGTCGTATAATACCAAAACTATACTTGTATTTGTGCTGCAACTGTCTCTTCTTCTGTGCATCTTAACAAAACTATGCAATTGGCGCATATACAATGGCAAACCTCATATTCGGCGTTTCTTCTTTTCTGGAGTTGCATGTACTTGTGTCTTTATCCCATATGTCTTCAACTGGAAATTTTCAAATGCCTCAGCAACTGTTGCTACCTGTAACATAGTAATTTAAGTCACAGATATTGCTGAAAATAGCGTAAATGTGGCACAACGCATTTAAAATTCACGCACCAATTCAGGTTTTTTGGAATAAACCCTCACTATCATATCTTGATAAGATGTAGGTAGCAAGTGACTAATGCGATCTTCAGGTATAAGAAATTTCTCCTCACTTTCATAATCCTGAATAGAAGAGATAATAAAGACCTTGAATTGTAAAAGAAACCAAGCATAAGAGACTTAAGTAACCAATAAGTCAAAGATGAGGAGTACACATCATAATTATCTATATAATACCCAAAGCAAAAACAATTCATGTTGAGCTTGATGAAGAACTGAAAATATAGTGGTATTTGTTACCTTGAAAAATTTGATACTGGAGAAGTATGCACGCATCCCAGGAAAAAAAAGCATCAGCAGAATGTTCTATTCAACTCAATATTTCAAGAACATAAGGTTATTTGTATAAACAAATACAAGAGAATGGGTCCCAGTTCAGATACCTTTCGAAAGGACTATGCCTACCACGAGTCAAATCAATCCTAACATTGCTGACTGCAATATCCTCTTCCTTCAGTACCATGCCACCATTTTTCTGCAAAACGAAACACCAGAGAGATAATACACACAACACGAAACATTTAAAATGTGCGCCAAAACAATTTGAAGTTTATGTGAAAACCTGAGAACAAACAATGTCCTGAGCAGAAACATCTTTGAAATGTTCTAATTTGTCTTTAGGAACAGCGTACTCATTACAGAACTGCAACAGAGAGATGAAACAACATCATATTCAACTTCATATATCTAGCTAGCATTGAAAAATAATCTAAATCATTAGCCCCTCGTCACAAAATTGATAAGTTACAATCTTCTGTAAGACGTTGGCAAAGCTTCTTTACCTGGTATAAGTCTCTCCTACGTATGCGCAACATCAAGTCCCTCGATTCCCTCAGTTGATCATCAGGAGCTGTCTCGATAACTTTGATTAATGTATCATCTAACTGCATTCAAGAATGATTAATGACAAACAAAGGTCTCAGAAAATTAATGATAGCATGTCATTTGAAAGATGGTACAATGGTACTATTACCTTCCAATACTCTGAAGGATCTTGAATGTATGATGAAATTTCCAAATAATCATTTGCCATCACCAAGGCATCAACAATCATAAGATCTATAGCCTACAAAAGCAGCACAAACCACATTTAAGCACACTAAACTTCAAAGTTCAAACGGTAACAAACAAATGAACAATCATAAAAAGATCAACAATGTGACCACGCAGAAGGAAAGGGGATAAAATAAGAAGTATAGATGATTGCATGCAAAGAAAAAACTTTTGGAACTAGGTTTAATGGTCTATACCTTGACTTTTGGATGAGTATAAACCGTGCGATAAAGCTCGGCACGGGTGGCAAACAACTTGTGGACGGAAAGATCTAGCGAAGACAGTCAGTATTAAGCAAATGACAGCAAATGTTAAAATATAGATTTTTGTCAATTGAACAATTGATACTAACAATCCTTGGCACGGTAGCAAATCTCATCACCCATAACTCGCATTGTTTCCATTAACCTGTAAGTAATTATCAGCATATAGATTTAAATAGGATACCTTTTTAGTTATTACAGATGATCAAGGTGTATCTATTAGTTTGGAAATACCTAGGAAACTCAAAACTGCATCCTAGACCACAAGCTCGACAGTCACGAACGATGTAATCAAACCTGCATGTCAACAATATCACCAAACAGAATTACTTATATTAAGTTGTAATTAACTAAGTAAATAAACATGATCACTATCAGACAAATCATTAAGCCTCACTTGTCTACATCAATTCCATTCCGACCATTGGCGACGATATCATACAAAAAGTGTTTCTCTGTTGCATCCTACAAATTAATAAAAGCAACTCCAAATAAAATTAAATTCCTGAATTGGGTACAAAACAAAGTAAATAAGTTTCATCATCCAAACTTGATAGAAAAAATAGTAAAAAGCACCAAATAACAAGAACTTACATTTTTCCGTGCAAATTCTGAGCTAGCAAGGATCATCTCCTGAAAAAAAATGTGAAAAATGGTATTACTGGGTATTTACAAATTGAAGAAAGAGAGAGGAAGAGATATTAAAAAAATCACAGGACGTAAACTTAGTTAGAAATGAACCATATTTATTTTGCCAAAAGATGGATTTGACATAGCTTTGTATAGAATTATAGATAAGGAACACTGAGCCAGATTTCATTCTCAGACCAGAGTTTATTGGAGAAGATACATGCAATGCAATTGACAGCCAGTCACCAATTAAATATGACAAGGAACATAATTTGTAGATAACAGCATACCTTAACTCTTTTCATCATTCCAGAGTCAACATCAATGTGGTGCTCATCAACAATATTGTCAACCACTGTTGAGGACATTTGTTCATGAGACCTACAATAAACAAATAGGTCAACCCTTATAATATTAATCTTTGAAATCAGTTGATAGCATCTCAAACATGAATACAACTCAAGAGATAAACATACCATTTAGCACCACCTAAAACCCTAGGGAGAAATTCACGTTCAAACATATGACTGAATGGACCATGTCCAACATCATGCAGAAGACCTACAAATTGGATGTGAATAGATAACAACATATTAATTTGAAAGCAGTAATCAGCTAACTTCAAATAGAAGTAGTTCATGATAAACATAACTAGCCACCTGCTAGCTTCACAGTCTGAACATCAAAATTGTCAATGCCTAGTTCCAAACCCTACAAGAATGAAGCACAAATGTAAAAGCCAAAGCTGCAAATAAGAGAAATCGAAGTTCTGCATTTGATTCTTTTCCATATCAGTGGACCTGTTACAGTTACATGGACTCAAAAGTAAAAGAGAACTCAATATGAGTTAATACCTGGTACCTTTTTATCCTCTCCACAGCTTCACCAGCGAGCCAATACACACCAAGAGAATGTTCAAACCTAGAATGAACAGCGCCAGGATAAACCAAGTAGGTTGCACCTAAAAACACGTGAAAGAGTATTTTTTCACATTTGACAATATTAGTTAGTCCTTAAATTAGGCTACCCATAAACCTTGTTGCTATCATGCAATTACTTGATGCCAATGACTCAAAACATCAAACAGTGGGTCTCTTACTAGTGAAGAAGACCACAGAGCACATATAAAAGGCAAAAGGGCATCATCACTTGCTAGTTGCTACTTATTCTGGTAGAATGACCACCTTTTATGAGGAAACTAGATACAACCATTGTAAGATAAATATTACCGACCGCCTTCAAGCTTCACTTAAGAGAAGAAAAATAGAATAGTAAAAAAAGTTTAATTCTGAACTACGATTTTATGCAAATAAATGTCATATTACCATTATACAGCAAATCCTTGGACAAGCATGCTGCATGCCACATTATGCAGGCTTTATTTGATATGCTTATATGACACATAATCTAAATTTGGACATGAACCTTGAATAAATTTCTAAGCCACAAACTTTCTACTTCTAGACTCCAAGTAGACATTTCGTTTTGACCATGGACAACCAAATCCACAGCTTATGCAACCACAACAATATTAAGAAAGGCTAATTCTCCATAAACATGGAAAGTTCATTATAAGAGTGGCCGGACAATGGTTAAGGTGACATTTACTGGCACTAATTTAAGTTTAGGGGCTTCACTGTTACTAATTGAAGTTTGTTTGACAAGTTCGTATAAAATGAAAGTTGAGGGAGCGTAGTTTTTATTTTTATTCACCCAACCATTGAGTAATATTTGTTACTAAGTCAGAATTAGAGTAAAACAAACCATAGTTTTTGCATGTTGCAAAAAAATCCTATCTATTCAAATTTCAAGGCAAAATTAACCACAATTATAATTCAACATTCAAAGTTCACCACAATTTTTCGCTAATCAGTTCAAGAAACGAAGAGGCGACTAACCTAGCTGTTTGAGTTCTCGAAGCCTGCAATACAGAATTGAAATTAGGCCAAGAAAAAGAAGTTTAAACAAATATCAACACATCAAAATACAGAAGAGTAAAGCAATAACTAACCTTTGAAACTGCTCGGTATCCATAAACTTCAAACAGAGCTGCAACCAAAAATATCCCCCCGAAAAAAGCACAGATAACAATCAAAAGTAAAAAACCATCCAAGAATAATAAACAAATAGCATATGCTTGAAAAAGAATCAAAGAATTAAAATAAACGCGGCAAAAAGAGTTACCGGATCGAGATAGATATTCCCATGAACATTGTCGTGAACATGCTTTAACAAACGGAGGTCACTGGAGAAAGGGGAACCACCGTTAACGGGGCGCGAAAACACGTCTTCTTTGCAATAAGCTCCCATTTTCCCCCTCCCTGTTCACACCAAGCATGAACTAATGAAATGAAAAATAAAGGAGTTCTGCACTACCACTATTTTTATGGGTTCTTATTAACATCGTGTTCGGGTCATAACCATACTACTCAAATAATAAATGGGTCGGGAACCAGCTCCACCATTTATTTTATCAGTATTGTTTTATTGGATTACAGAGAAGCAAAATAATTAATCACCGTGACATGTGACAATTTCGCATATATATATTTTACTAGAATATTCTTTTCTCTTTTTCTTTGTCTTTACTTTCAACAAATCAATTCCTTCCCCTTTTTTACAGTTTAATTTTGTTCATCTTCTTCTTTATTTATTTGGTAAAAATAACCGCGTTTTCTTCCTCCTCGATTTCTTCGCTCTCGAATCCACTTCATATATCTTCATTGTGCCGCTTCTCCTTTAATCATCGCGCCCCCCATCTTGACCCTGCTTTTCATCTTGTCATCAATCCTTTAGTCATCAATATTTCGATCGTCGATATGTCACTCTTGATGCTTCTCTGTCACTGATCTTTCGTTCTCAAAGCTTCTCCTTCCTCAAAACCGATTTGCCAACCTTCGAGGCTTCTCCTTCCTTAAAATCGAAGCCTCCTAAACCGTTGCAATTCTTAGTGTATTTGTATTGGTAGGTTCGAAGAACACGATACTGGTATGTAATATGTTCGATATTTAATCTATTTCTTTAATCTTTATCTCAAGTTTCTTTGTTACAAAATGAATCTGCCTTTGGTCTCTCTTTTCCTCTTGCTTTCTACTTTGTTCGGTCATTTTAATTTTACAAAATGGCAATGATGTTGCACAACTTAATTAAATGTTTGGTCTATCTGTTAGATTTTCCTATTAACAACCTCTTGTTATTTGTTTGTAATTTAAACATTTCTAGTCTTTTTTTAATAAATTTGAAGCATATAAATTTATTACTTCATATGTATTTCTTATATATTTTCATGATTGTGTTTCAGTTAATAAATTTCATCCTCAGAAGGAGTTCGTAATCATATTATTATAATGATGGATTTGTGTTTTTTTCTGCATTTTTCTTTCTGAATTCAGTTTTCTAATTGTCATATATCAAGTATAACAGCTCGTATACTAGGTATAACGGCTCTTATACCAGGCATAATAACTATTAACTATTGTACAAGCTACAATGTCTTTATAACATGATTTTTTTGTTGCAAAAATGGTAAAGGAGTTATTATACATGTATAAGGACTCTATGATATGGTTTTGTTGTAAAAATGAGTGTTGTCGTGATATCTCGCATACCAAGAATAACAGCATATTTGAAGAACTCAATGAAGTTGGAATTGCACAACAATCTTTCGATATTAAGCCAAAGATTGAAATGGTAACAAGAACCTCACGTGGGAAAAAGCTTGTTAAAGTTATAAAAGTTCACATATTTTAAGATGTACTCGAAGGACAACAGAAGAACGGTTACCGAAGTGGGAAAAAATGAAATAAAACATGTTATCTTACAAGGAAATAAAAAATATTGTAACTTTGTGTGACTTTCGATGAGTTTTATATAAAGTATAATAGTTTATATACCAGGTATAATATCTAATATACCACGTATAACATCTTCATACCAGGTAAAACACTTGAAATATAATGTATGTTATCATTGAAGCCAATCCCGTAAAATTTCAAAGTGATATAAAATTGTTATAACAAACTTGGTACAATGGTCGCTATACCTGGTACAATAGTCAATATACCAGATATAATAGCTCTTTTACTATGTATAAGTCGTTTATAATATGGTTTTTGGTGTAAATTAAGTATTATTTTCAAATATAAGAATGTAATACTTGTATATCAGGTATAACAACTTGTATGCCAGGTACAACAGCTCTTATACGAGGTATAACAATTATTATACCAGGTATAATTCCTTCATAAAATGGTTTTGTTGCGAAATTGAGTATGGTCTAAGAGTTAGTAAGTCAGACAAATACAAAAGGAAGGTAAAAGAGAAAATAGAAAGTTAAAAATAGAAGAAAATGAAAATATTTTATTGTTATAGCGAAAACAAAATTATTTTATCAAAAGATTTGTTTGTATTACCCTTTATTTTTGTTAGGAGGCCCTGTAAAATTTTTCAACTTTCCCTTCCAATTAATACATGAATTAAATATTGTTTGGTATTTTTCTACTTTTTTTTAAGGAAAAAATTGCATTAGATTTAAAAGAGATGGGCAACACAAAGAGGTGGCATAGAAAGCTACACTCCCGTTACCTCATCCAAATGAGCAGCTTGTGCAATAAGATGAGCACATGTATTCGCATCCCTAGACACAAGGCTAAACAAAATTGAAGTAAAACAAGATTTTAGACGTTTGCAATCCAACACTATAGAAGAAAAATAGGAAAAACCGTCATCCGAGCTTGTCAAAGCTTTGTATAAAAGGTTATTGTCGACCTCAATAACGACATGCGAGTAATTAAGATTTTTCACCCATGACAACGCTTCCTTAATCGAAAGCGGTTCCACTTCCAAAATAGACAAGAAGGGTTGTAACCGGCCAGCTTTAACTCCAATAAAAAGGCCACCAGCATTGCGAATAATAGTCCCATAGACAGTTGAGGCTCCTTCATTAAATAAGGTTGCATCGGTGTTGCACTTTAGATAGGGGACTGTAGGAGGATCCCCGCCTGAATTTGGTGGAACTTGTTGAGAGATTGCATCAGCCTGCTCTTCACCATTTGCAAAGCGCCATTGTTCGCACTTCGAGATACCTAGTCGAAACACTGCTCTAGGTTGCATAAGGATGGACTTCCAAATCTTCTTATTCCGCGCAAACCAAATGGCCCATAACATGAAGCAAAGCTGCTGCAGTAACCTATAATCATTTAAGGAAAGCCAACCTTCAATTATAGAGTTCACCGATTATCCACGGTTCATAGGAACATGACCAAACAACGACCAAATATACCCAGCATAGTTACACTCAAATAAGACGTGATCTAGAAACTCAACACCCAAACAACAAAAGGGACATGTTGCATTATCAACCACATGCCTTACTAAAAGATTAACTCAGACCGGAAGCACATCAACAATAATACGCCACAAGAAAATCTTAATTTTAGGGGGAAGCTTGATATTCCAAATCTGGTTCCATTTGAAATTAACCCGGGGTAAGAGAGCGGAAGCATTAGACGATAGGCTACGATAAGCACTTTTAACCGAGTAAAAGCCTTTAGGCTCATGAGGCCAAAAAGGGGAGTCAACCATAGGATTAGTGGGCAGCGGAGTGTGCAAAATTAAGGGGGCCTCGGTATCATTAAACCAATCATGAACTAAGCTCGAATCCCAGCTATTATCCTTAATAATGGCAGCCACCATTACGTGACTCAAGTCGACGCCTAATCTTCCATTTAGCTTAACCCGACTAGCAGAGGACACCCAAACATCCTTAGAAATATCAATAGAGAGGTCATTTCCCACTTTCCATCGCACATGAGCTTTGAAGAATTCCATAGCTGAAAAAATGCTCCTCCAAACATAACTTGGAGCTGGCCCAAGCTCGGCTTTCAACACTGAGTTTCCTCGGAAGTACCTAGCCCTAAAAATACTACTAACAAGAGCATTTGGGTAAATTAGGAAGTGCCAAATTTGTTTCGCAAGAAGAGATGTGTTAAAATTAATAAGATTTCGAAAACCCATTCCCCAAGTTGGTAATCAATTCCTTAACTTTTGACTATATGATCATAACCTTTTTTTACGAGTTTATTATATTAAAAGTATTCTTGTAACATGAAATATCAATATCGGTACTTAAAGTGTGAATATGTTTCACTAATCATTCATGGAACAATCAATCATCAATTTCTGTTAAGTTATGGTAGTTAGATTTGATGGTTCGGACGCAAAAATTGAATATGACATGTGCTAAATATGCAATTTTAATGTATCAAACTTTAAAATTGACATTTGAAATGTAGATCATATCTCAAAGAGATATTTAAATATACATTGATCGATATATTAGCTTCAAGTTTCAAAAATGTACTTTAGTAGAATAAACTTATAATTTCATCATAAAATTAGTAATATTTATTAAAATTGTATCCTTATAAATTGTAGAAGCTATTGAATGAAATTATGTTTTGTTTTTAAGATGAACCAAATTAATAAAAAATACAATATGTTTAACTTATAATTTAGTTATAAATAAAAACATAAACTTATCATTAAGTTAAAATTTGAATTAATTACAAGCAAAGAAAAGTACTCTCTAAATCTTTTCCACGTTTATATTATAAAAATGAAGCAACATATATTGAAAAGAGAATGAAGCAATTTATGATTATGAGAGACGAATTATACTTGTAGTGGGGAAGATAGGCAACGTATTGTTCATTAAACTCAAAATAGAGGAGGCCCGGTAGTATTGAGGCCGTCGTTTTTTCATTCAGCCCACAATCTGTGGGCTGAGTTTCATAGTCGGGGGTAACATTGTGTTGTTCCTTTCACTTTTATATTGGATTTATATTTTATCCGATTTTAATGAGATTATTCTGCTAAGGATTTCGTAAATTATTAAAATCTAATCTGAACCATTAAATATTGACTTAAATTTACAAATATATATATCATTTTCTAAACATCTCAATCAATCGTTCTATTTCTAGTAAACGAAGAAGAGTTTCAACAAGTAATTTAAGCTTAACCCCCTCCGTGTTGCTTTTCTTTTATACCTATAAAGGGATTATCAACGTTCATCTGCCTAGGGACCATGATAAGGCACGTGGGCAGCACATGGATTTTGCCTCAGCAGGACACCTGTGTTCGTGTTGTTTGCTGGCCCCACTCTCTCAAGTCTAGACCTGTTCGCGAGCCGGGTTACCGGCCTGGCCCGGCTCGAGCCCGTTTTCATGGGCCGGGCTTGGACACATATTTTTTTAAAAAGCCCGGTCCGAGCCCGAGCCCGTCAAAGCCAGAAGATTTATGGGCGGGCTTGGTTTTTATATAAATACCCGAGTCCGGCCCGACGAATAATTTTATATATTTATTATATATTTATAAATTAAATTTATTATTATTTTAAGATTTTATATTTTATCCTATTAAATTTTTATACTTGGTTACAATAAATGTTACTAAATATTAAAGATTTTAAGTAAACAATACAATTATATTTAAATATATTTTGACTTTTTTTATATTTTTTCTATTAATTTAATAAAAAAATTAATAACAAATAAAATATTCATGGGCTTGGGCCGGGCTTGGGAATGACCTTGTTAGCCCGGCCCGAGCCCGAAGTTCTAAAGTACAGGCTTGGG
>CATIWQ010226968.1:0-10678 GCA_949673415.1 Euphorbia schlechtendalii | reverse complement strand
TATGCATAAATGGTCTTCCTAAGATTATAGGACACTTTTCATCATAGGCAAAATCTAGCACAACAAAGTTTGTTGGATAAACAAATTTATCCACTTTAAATAGCACATCTTCTATTATGCCATAAGGACATTTAATAGACTGGTCGGCCAATTGCAAGACCATATTTATCCTTTTAACTTCATCATCAAGCTTCAACTCTTTGAAGATTGATAAAGGTATAAGGTTTATACTAGCCCCAAGATCACATAAACATTTTGGAAAAGAAATGTTTCCAAGTTTACACGGAATTGTGAAACTTCTTAGATCTTTAAGTTTAATGGGCATTGTAGCAGTTATTATTTTGCTACAATATTCAGTTAAAGATACTTTAGATATTACTTCTAAACTACATTTATGAGATAAAAGTTCTTTAATAAATTTACCGTAGTTAGGAATTTGAGTGATGGCTTCAATGAATGAGAGATTGATTTCCAGACCTTTAAGTTTGTTGATGAATTCGATGAATTGCTTATCCTCAATTTTCTTCTTCATTCTATTTGGAAATGATGGTTGAGGGGGATTAACCTTTCCAGATTTAGGTTGTTCACCCTCTCCTGCTTTATCATTTGATTTACTCAGATATTCATCCTGTACTTTGACAACATCATTAGCAAGTATACCCAAAGGATTTGGTTCATCTAGTAATTTACCACTACGAAGGGCTATAACATGCACATTTTCCTTAGGATTTCCTTCTGTGTTACTAGGTAAATGGCCTTTTCCTATAGATGGAATAGCATTCGCTAATTGCCAACTTGTATTTCCAAATTATGAATAGAAGATTATTGATTTTTAAACATTTAATCCATCTTATTTTCTAACTTTTTGTAACATTCCTCAGACTCTGATTGTTTATTACAAACTCCTTCCAGAAATTTGTCTATTTTACTAGCCAACTGTCCTATTCTATCATTACTCTGATAATTTTTTTGTTGATTATCACCATACTTCCAATTAGAACTCCTATAATTATTTCCATTATTACCATAATAATTTCCTTGACTTTGAACATAACTTAATTGCTCCCCTACACATGGGTTAAAGTGACAATCAAAACCAATGTGTCTAATTTGACCACAATTTTCACATGTCAAAGTGTTACTCTTATTTATATGCATATTATCTATCTAATTAGATAAAGCAGATATTGGTGCTTGCATAATAGAAATAGAGTCTAATTCATTGACCTTTTTAACTGAACTAGAAGATGTAGATGCAGCATGCGAATAGGTAGGAGTAGTAATACTTACTTGGGCTCTCTCCACTAGCTACATACTATTGTTATTCGCCATATCTTCCAAAAGATCAAAAGCTTCTTGACTAGTTTTCTTCATAAGAGATCCCGCTGCTATAGCATCAATCGCTCCTCTTGTAGCATGATTTATTCCATTGTAGAAAGTTTACAAAATCACATATTGGGGTAAACCATGATGAGGATAAACTCGTTGAAGTTCCTTATAACGTTCCTAGGCTTCGAACAAGGATTCACTATCAATTTGAGTAAAGGAAGTGATTTCTTTAATGAGACTTGTGGTTTTGGCTAAAGGAAAATATTTAGTCAGAAAGGCTTGGGCTAATTGGTTCCAAGTAGTGATTGAATTTGGGGGTAATGAATTCAACAAAACTTTCACTTTATCATAGAGTGTAAATGGGAATAAGCGAAGTTTAACTGCTTCATCAAGGACATTGGACATTTTGAAAGTATTACAGACTTATAAAAAGTTTGCAATGTGAGTATTCGGATTTTCATTGGGTAGACCATATTATTGCACATTATTGCTAATCATTTAAAGTAATGCTAGTTTGATTTCAAACTGATTTGCGTTAATTGGTGGTCTAGAAATTCCTTGATTGTTACTGTTGATGGTTGGAATGATATAATCCATGAGTCTTGGTTGAGGTTAATCCTCAATTGGTGTGGTGGGTCTACTTCAGCCATCCTTCTTCTTTGTCTCTTATTTTTTTGTTTCCTTGTATTACCAAATAGTTCTATTTCTAATTCGAAAGACTCCAAACTTTCTCCCGAACTAAGCGTACTTGGCATGCACATGCTAGAAAGAAAACTCAATGAATAAGCAAGAAAAATATGTTAATAACAATATATAAACATGTAAAACTAAAAACAAAAACAAAAACAAATCAAATTGAACTATAATATAAATATAATTGCCCATTCTCTGGTAATTTGATTTCTAGAACGCAATTGCCTTCCCTGGCAACGGAGACAGAAACTTGTTCACAACATTTATATTGATAATTTTAATAACTTGTTTGCAAGATTTTGGCTTTAAAGTACATTTATTGTCAATACCACTTATCAAATAGAAAAATGATGATAACTGCAAGTATACAGTTGCGATTTAATTTTAAAAGATATTGAACCCACAAGGAAGGAATTCAGTTCTAAAGATCAACAAGAGTAATGGAATAAGGAAAATAAAATAGATAATTTTATTGTTGATGGGTTGGTTGGGATATGATGGTAAATAAATAGATAAATGTATAAATAGATTAGAGTTGAAGAAATCAGTATAGATTATCCCTATGAACAAGTATAGAAAAGAAAACATGCAAAATCATTAAAGATATTACGTACACCAAACTACTTTAACAGATTTGGTTCTGGACACTCAGATATTCAATTATTCATCGTAGATGAACACATGAAATGACTTTTCTAAGTCTAGTGCAAACGAATTAGGATGATTATATAAACCGGGATAATAATAATACTATGCTTAGTACGGGTCTCTCTCACATAATCATATTTAGCAAGTTACCATTCAAAAAAGGTTAGCTAACTAAATAGCATTATAATCACAGATCCAGTGATTATACACAATCTTGTTAACCCCGAAATCACTCTTAAAGTTAACTCAAAAGCATATAACTTGATTAATATAAAAGACTCAACACGAAATACACAATATGACACATAGAAATATCATAAACTTCGAAATAGAAAGTATAATTAGGAAACAAAGCAAAGTTGTAAGGTATGCAAGTGAAAGCTAAAGTTGATCAAACAGTATCCACTCTTTAATGGGAGTCATCAATTCTCGCAATTCCTGCGTCTGCTTTGAATTCGGTCTCAGCTCGTACAGAACCTCCGCTAGGATGCTATTCTTTGTGAATATTGAATAAACGAATATTGAAGAATGAAAAATTTTGTTCATAAGTGATTTGCAATTACACTTATACAACAATCGGTCGAATATGTAGAGAAATCTAGTGATCAAAATAAGGTTTGAATCACTTATACATTTTCTCGCTAACTTAGAATGAAGCTAAATCTACACTATTTTCTCTCTAAAACTATGTATGCACGTATACACTATAAACCAAATACTACGCCTATCATCCCATACATGAAATTGTGGAGTTTTGGAGCCTTATTTATAGAGTGTGAAGGGTTCCATCTATCCAAACGATGAGTCGTATCCATTGGCGAAGAGTTGCATCACTTCATTTTGATTGGATGCAAACATTCATCCTCATCCACAATGGAAATGCACCTTTTCGTGATTGGTTGACTTCCAAAAGGTGTCTTCTCGGTTGGTAGTTGATGGTGGTTGATCGTTGTTATCTGGTGGTTGGTAGTTTATAAGAGATAACCATTAACCATCACAAGTCATGATCGTGAATCTCATGTCGTGATCGTGAACATTGATTGGCAATTTTCTGCTTATGAAGAGTGATAAGTCATGACCACGAATAGATGTCACGATCATGAAATGTTGTTTCTTCATGATTCTTCTTTGCAACTATATCGATCTTTGAAAACTTTGATCCTAAGCCAAATCTTTATGTTCCACGCATCTTTTTGCACCTTTTTCACTCTTTTTCCATAGAATTCCACTTTTGATAATTTTACTCCCAAGATTTACCTAGTTTTCGCATTTGCATAAAAAACAACTACATACCACGTGAAATCTTTTATATGAAGTATAAAATGACTTAAACCATAGTGTTTTATGATTGAAAAAATCATGATTATAAGTGTAAATATACACTTATCATAGCGCGCGCAGGCTTTCCTCGCGCACTATAGACCTGCTTACTTTTTAGATTGCGGGGTAACTGCGTAGGCCCCACTCCGAACATCCATGTTCGTTTGGGGCCCACTCGTAATGGGAAAAATTTCCTTGCTCTACTCGGTGCATTTTTCCCTTTTTTTCTCTTTATTTCCTTTAATTATTAATTTGGTCCAACCAATTAATAATTCATCTAACAAATTCGACAAACAAATATTTTCAAGTATAAACCTAGTTTATAGGTTCTTTACTCAGTCCGATAAAGACCCAAAGTGTGTGACCTCATAGAATCCCAAAGTATTGAGCCACTAGAGGTCAATCTAAACTTAGCTTCCCATCCAGTAACCTTTAGGCTCAGTGTTCCATACCGATATGGAACCTGATAGCTCTAGATGATCAAATGGGCTTTCTAGCAAAGGCGTATGATCCTCCGTTACTTGGAATGTCACGTGCTTGTGACTTAATCCAATTCTGCAGTAGTAACCAATACAATACACTCCTTCCATCAAGTTAAGTACCATCTAGATTATTGAGCTCGGATTAAGTGTCAGCTCATGTAATAACCGTAGCTATCTTGGAATTAGACTTGTTCACGAATATAACCACTTAACCATGATGTATCAAGATTGACTAGAAACCCGTTCTATAAATCTTATACTCTGATAAGTGGTTTATGAGTGTGTCACTTCAACAAGGGGCCCTAAGGTACATCTCCCATTATAACACTATATCAAGAGCGATGGCTACTAGGCATACCAACATGTGATCATCACTATATCCGTAATCACGCATATCATCCTGATCGTAAGGGTATGAATAAGTATGACCCAAAGTATAACAACTCCTACACAAGATAACTAGTATCTCAAGTTTGAGGATACTTGTACTGCTACTGCAATAAGACATGACACCAACACATGGATACAGTTATTTCCAAGTGTTTGTCTTATAGCGGTCTCCAATGTATTACTCGAATACATTCATGTGTTAACTCATGGTACCACCTTCAGCTCATGAGAACAGCTGCTTGGATCTAATCCAAGGAGTAAGCCTACACATGCTAGTCTATCCATTCCATTGATGTCCAGTCTCAATGAAACTATGACTAGGGATATTTAGACTATTCATAGTATCACGTATGTGCAGTTCTCACACCACATAGCTCCTATGTCCTTACACTTTTACGTTATGAAGTAGTCACAGACTTTGTCTTATCAATGCACATATGTATAATACTATACATATATGATACTAGTGAGATATATAAATAAATTGACAACATTGATAAGCAACAAAGAAGCCTTAATTATTATTAATAATAATCTAAAATTGTTTGTACATTATAACTAATTAAGACATATCACCTTAATTGCCTCTGGGTATACATCATGTCTTAAAATCTCCCACTTGTACTAGAGCCAATTACCCATGTGCTTCATGCCATACTCGTTAACATGCTGGTCATGTTTAATTTTAGTCAATGGCTTAGTTAGCCCATCCCCTTGATTTTGATTCATTGAGATGTATTCTAAATCTATATCTTTCATGGCTACTATCTCCTGAATGAGATGGTATTTTCTGAGTAAATGTGTGTTTCTTTGAAGAGACTGTGGTTCCTTTGCCTGAGCAGTAGCCCCATTTTTATCACAATAGAACACTATCAGATTTACAATGTTGGACACCACACCGAGATCATCAATAAATCCCTTAAGTTAGGTAGCTTGCTTAGCCGCTTCTGAAGCAACTATATACTTAGATTCTGTGGTTGAATTTGTAGTCATATCTTGTTTAAAACTTTTCCAAACAACTGCCCCTCCGTTTAACATAAACACATACCCTGACTGGGACTAATAATGATCCCTGTTAGATTAAAAACTCACGTCAGTGTATACCTCTAAAGAGAGATCACCTTCTCCATATACTAAAACTTATCCTTAGTCCTACTGGGTTAGTCAAGATAGTAATTGAACATGCAAACTTTGCAAGGTGGAATTTCAAAACTTAAAATTAACTTAATAATCTCCTAAGCATGCCATGATTGATAAAATCTAAGTTAAAACATTCCATAGATGCTTTTAGGTTTATAAAGCTTATAAAAGAAACCTAGCATATACGTTTAGAACATTACCAGTTGATGCGTGCCTTCTCTTTCTTTGGCAGCAGTGTTCCCTTAGAGCAATTCGGTAGAACTTCGTTAGCATGAGCTTCCAAACTAGGATGGCCTATACGATTGATCCACATGGATCTTCACCAACCAAAACCTCATTGAGGAAGAACCCCGTTAGTAAACAACAGGTGCTAGACCGCACGAAGACCAACCTAAAAATAAACCGAGAAGGCTCACTTTTTAGAAAGAGCCTTCTAAAGAATTCTTCGTTGTTTGGAGAAATTAGTGAAGGATCTCGCACAACGAATGAAGAAAGAGATGTCGAACTTAGAGAGAAAAGCTGAGCTGAAGTGATGAATAAAGAGGAATTGGAGGCCTATATATAGGGAAAAGGGGGTCTGTTAGACTCCCCATAAAACAGTATGTGGGATGGGAATATTCCCATCCCACATCCAGGTTATCCACGCGGGTCACGAGGTCCTGTGGCTCCAAGCCACAAGGCAAGCGTTGCCTTAGGCAGTGCTTGTGGGCCTGCAACCCACTAGCATGTGTGGGGTGTCCCTACGCGCTAGTGGCCCACAAGCTTTTCAGCTCACAGGTAAGCACGTAGGCCCCACTGCGAACATCCTATGTTCCTTTGGGGCCCACTCGCAATGGGAAAAATTCCCTTGCTCCGCTCTGTGCATTTTTCCTTATTTTCTCTTTATTCCATTTAATTATTAATTCGGTTTAACCAATTAATAATTCTTCCAATGAATTTGACAAATAGATATTTTCAGCGTAGACCCAGTCTATAGGTTCTTTACTTAGTCTGATAAAGACCCAAAGTGTGTGACTTCATAGGATCCCAAAGTATCGAGCCACTAGAGGTTAACCTAAACCTGGCTTCCCATCTGGGAACCTTTAGGCTCAGTGTTCTAGGCCGATATGGACCCCGATAGCTCTAGACGATCAAATGGGCTTTCTAGTAAAGGCGTATGATCCACCGATACTTTAAACGTCACGTGCTTGTGACTTGATCCAGTAAAGTAGTTACCAATACAATATACTCCTTCCATAAGGTTAAGTACCATCCAGTTTATTGAGCTCGGATTAAGTGTCAGCTCGTGTAATAACCGTAGCTATCCTAGAATTAGACTTGACACGAAGAACACCACTTGGCCATTATGTATCAAGATTGACTAGAAACCCATCTATCAATCTTATACTCTAATCAGAGGTTTATGAGTGTGTCACTTCAACAAGGGGCCCTAAGGTACATCTCCCACTATATCACTATATCACGAGTGATGGATCCCATCTTGAATAATCGGCTCACCAACATGTGATCATCACTATACCCGTAATCACCTGTGTCATCCTGATCACCAGGATATGAATAAGTATGACCCAAAGTATAGCAAATCCTACACAAGGTAACTAGTGTCTTAGGCCTGAGGATACTTGTACTGCTACTGCAATAAGATATGACACCAATACATGGATATAGTTATTTCCGAGTGTCTATCTTATAGCGATCTCCAATGTATTACCCGAATACATTCATGTGTTAACTCAAAGTACCACCTTCAGTTCATGAGATCGGTTGCTTAGATCTAATCCAAGGAGTAAACCTACACATGCTAGTATATCCATTCCATTAATGTCCAATCTCAATGAAACTGTGACTATGGATATTCAGACTATTCATAGTAACACATATGTGCAGTTCTCACACCACATAGCTCCCACTATATCCTCACACTTTTACGCTATGAAGTAGTCATGGACTTTGTCTCATCAATGTGCATATACATATTTAATACTATACATATATGATACCAGCGAGATACATAAAGTAATTAAAAGCATTAATAAGCAACAAAGATGCCTTAATTATTATTAATAATAATTTTAAACCGTTTGTACATTATAGCTAATAAAAATATATCACCCTAATTAACTCTAGGGCATACATCACGTCTAACAAGTCCTATGTAAATACTTAAGGATAGTTTTAATGGCCATCCGGTGTTTCTCACTTGGGTCAGATTGAAATCTGCTTATGATGCTCAACACATGTGAGACGTTAGGCCCAGTGCATACCATAGCATACATGATGGATCCTATCGCTGAGGCATTGAGTATTCCATTCATGCATAGTCTCTCCTCTTGTGTTCTAGGACACTCGAATTTAGAAAGGTTAATCCTGTGAGACATTGGGAAATAACCATTTCTTAACTGCTCAAGGTTAAATTTAGCCAAAACCTTGTCTATGTATATACTTTGCGAAAGACTTATTTTCCTTTTGGATCTATCTTAGTAGATATTTATACCAAGTATAAAAGCTACTTCTCTAAAGTCTTTCATGGAGAACTTCTTTGACAACCATCATTTAACTATCTGAAGAAAAGGAATATTATTTCCTATCAATAATATGTCATCGACATATAGTACAAGAAAAATGACCATACTCCCACTAGCCTTCTTATATACACAGGACTCATTAGCTTTTGAAACAAAACTAATTTCACAGATTATCTCGTCAAACCTAATATTCCAACTCCTTGATGCTTGCTTAAGTCCATAAATGGACTTCTGTAACTTGCATACCTTCGAGCTATCCTTGGATGTAAAATTCTCGGGTTGTGCTATATACACATCCCTGTCCAGATTCCCGTCAAGGAATGCTATTTTCATATCCATCTACTAAATCTCTTAATGAGCAGTGATGGTAAGGAGTATCCTAATAGACTTTAGCATGGCCATGTTCGCCAATTTTCTACTGAGAAGTTTAATAGTTTATTCACAAGATTCGGCTATATATCAATGGTGCCAAAAACTTGTTCACGAAAAATATAGGTGTTGTCAACACCTCTTATCAAATAGAAAAATGATGATAACTACAAGTATACAGTTGCGATATAGTTTTAAAAGATATCGATCCCACAGGAAAGGGCTAGTTCTAAAGATGAACAAGGAAGATAAAATAAGGAAAATAAAATATAACAAAGTAAAGTTTTAGGAAAGAAGGGTTAGAGTGAAAAATGAGTAAATATAGGTATGAAAGATTAGAGAATCTAGAATCTAAATATATAGATTTTTCCCTACAAAATAAGGATAGCAAGGAAAACATGCAAGTTCAACAAAGTTTTTACGATTCACTAAACTAATCTAATATATTCGGTTCTAAATACCCAAATCTTCAATTATTCGCTATAGAGCAACACATGAAATTACTTTTCTAGATCTAGCGCAAACGAATTAAGACTATCATATAAACCTAGAAAACATCAATACTATGCTTAGTACGGGTCGCTCTCACATAGCCACATTTAGCAAGTTACCATTCAAAAAATGTTGGCTCACTAAATAGCATTATAATCACAGATACAGTGACTATACAAAATCTTGTTAACCCTGAAACTTCTCTTAAAGTTAACTCGAAAGCATATAACTTGATTAATATAAAAGACTCAACAAGAAATACACATTATGACACATAGACATATCATAAACTTCGAAATAGAAAGTATAAGTAGAAAACAAAGTAAAGTTGAAAGGTTTGCAAGTGAAAGCTAAAGTTGATCAAACCGTATCCACTCTTTAATGGGAGTCGTCAATTCCCGCAATGTCTACGTCTACTCTAAATTCGATCTCGACTCGTACAGAACCTCCGCTAGGATGCTATTCTTTGTGAATATTGAACAAAAGAATATTGATGAATGAAAACTTTTATTGATAAGTGATTTGCAAGTACACTTATACAATAATCGCTCGAGAATATAGAGAATCTAGTGATCGAAACAAGGATTCAAATCACTTAAACATTTTCTCGCTAACACTTGTGAACGTAGCGAACTCTCTATCTACACACACTATATGTAACCCTATAATTGCACTCTAATGCTCTCCTCTCTGGTGGTGCACTATGAACCTCGAAATTGTAAGGTTTGGAGCCCTATTTATAGAGTTCGAAGGGTTGCGTCTATCCAAACGAAGGGTTGTGTCCATTGGTGAATTATTGCATCTCTTCATTATGATTGGTTGAGAAGCTTTGATATAATCCACAATGGATAGGCACCTTTTCATGATTGGTTGACTTATGATAATTGTCTTTTCTTTAGTAGTTGATGGCGGTTGATCATGCTTATCTGGCGATTGGTAGTTAAGAAGATAATACCAGAAAATCGTCTAAGTCGCGACCGTGATATACATGTCACGACCATGAATCTTTGATTGGTAGACTTCTGATCTAAAGAAGAACTAGTCGTGATCGCGAACTGTTATCGTGACCGGGAGTTGAGTTTTTCTTCAAAATTCTCCTTGTAACTTCTCCGATCTTTGACAGCTTCGATCCTAAGCCAAATCTTTAAGTTTCACGCATCTTTTTGCACCTTTTCACTCTTTTTTCATAGAATTCCACTTTAGATCATTTTACTCTCAAGATTTACCTAGTATCTGCATTTGCATAAAAAACAACTACATACCACGTGAAATCTTTTATATGAAGTATAA
>CATIWQ010226905.1:0-15556 GCA_949673415.1 Euphorbia schlechtendalii | reverse complement strand
ACCCTACACGTTACTCCTCGGTTACCACGGGCCCCTAAGATTTTCCCTGTCAAATGGTCACGGCCTCCTCCTGGCTGGATTAAAGTCAACACTGATGCATCTTCGGAGGGAGCACCGGGCCCATCGGGATGTGGTGGGGTGTTTAGGGATTCTAACGTAAACTTTATCTTGGGTTTTGCTTTTTATAGGAACAATGCTTTTGCTTTTGCGGCGGAGCTGGAAGCGAGCATGAATGCGTTGAAGTTGGCAGCGGCTAGAGGATGGTCTCGGGTTTGGATTGAGTGTGATTCCGCTTATGTGGTGCACTTGTTCCGAACTAGAAGCAAACGGGTGCCTTGGTTCCTTATGGCAGATTGGACCGAGAGTATTCGTATAATGCAAAACATGCATTTATTGGTTTCGCATATTTATAGAGAGGGGAACTCGGTCGCGGATGCACTTGTGAACCACGGACGGATTACAACAACCTATACAGAATGGCGTCAAGCTCCACATTTCTGTCGGTGATTTTTGTTTCATGATTCTAATGGCTTTTCCAATTATCGTTTTAGATAGTTCTTTGTGTTTTCTTTTCCTTTGTTGACACTCTTTTGTATTCTTTTTTTCTTTCTTATTAATAAAAAATAGGGGCGGGTGTTTTGTAGGCAAGCGTTCGCATCAACCTAGTTGGGACGATCGCCCCGAAATTTTCACCCGTCTCAAACTTTTTCCGAAGGTGGAACACAATGTTCCTCCGGAGGTTTTCAAAAAAAAAAGTGAAATTCACGACTATTACAATCACATTTCGACGATAGAAATCATGATGACTATTACAGACACATTTTGACAATATAAGTCACTTTGATTATTAAAGTCACCTTTTTGATTAATTATGTTATTTTTTACCAGTGAGCCTTCTCAGTTATTTTCGGGTTGGTGTTCGAGCAGTCTAGCAGATGTTTCTTACAAACAGGTTCCTCCTAAACGAGGTTTTGTTCTGTGAAGATCCATGTGGATCAATCATAGAGGCTATCCGAGTTTGGAAGCTCGTGCTAACCAAGTTCTGCCGAATTGCTCTAAGGGAAAACGGCTACTAAAAGAGGAGAAGAAGCACACATCAATTAGTAATGCTCTAATCTTAGATGCTAGGTTTCTTTTATAAGCTTTATAAACCTAAAAGCATCTATGGAATGTTTTAACTAGGACTATATCAATCATGGCATGCTTAGGAGATCCTTTAGGTTAATTTTAAGTTTTGAAATTTCACCTTGCTATCTTGCATGTTCAATAACTATCTTGATTAACCAGCACTTTCAAGTAATCATCAATATACCCATGGTTTAAGGAGAAGTTTGAAGATGAAGAAGAAGATAATTCATTCCTAGAGGGGTCAAGAGAAATCGAAAAGTCAACTTAACTCCCTTCATGTTCCAAGAAACTCTTAACATGCTTAGTGGTAAAGAGCCCACATCAGAGGCATCTTCTTCCTCGGTCAACATGATGCATCAAGGGGTAGTCAACAATTCTTTCTTATTCTCATTAGTGAAGATGAGCCTAAAAAGGAAGTTCCATTCATGAACAGGTCATTCACTATCTAAGACTCAATCATGGGTATAGCAATGGTCATGCATCTCTGCTTGAAAGATATCCCTCTTGAAGAAGACTTTGGTGTGTTGGAAGTCTTCCATACAACTTACCCATCTCCTAGCGTTGTTTTCACCATCACTAGAGGAGATAGAGTTATTAGTGCAACCGAGCCCACCACTCCAAGGATTGAGGCTCCCATACTACTTACTCCTCTCCACTACCGGTACTCAACCAATCATGATCGAGGGACCCATTATTGATCAACTCAGAGTGACTTCTTCAAAGCTTTGATAAATGTCAAAACAACACTTATTCTAGTATATTATACTCCACTAGTATGTATATTTTCTTAGTGATTAAACATTCATTTAAAAGATTTCATGTGATATGTAATTATTTTTTTTTTGCAATTACAGGTTTAGGTGAAATGAAGAGGTAAATTACTTTGAATTGGAATTTAATGCAAAAAGTGTAGAAATTGATGCCAATTAACGAAATTTGGATACTAATTATTGGTGATTTGAATAAAGCTCGAAATGGCTAAGTCTAGCAGAAGATTTTTGAAAAAGCCCTTATTCGTGACCATTAATATAGACTTGCACTCATGATATTCATAGTGGAGAAATCTAAGCTTTTAATTAACAAAGTCATAATCGTTACACATTGTCACAATCGCGGCACGACAAAGTCAACTGGTAAATAAGATCTTCACAACTTAATTTTTAACCTATGAAACTACCATAACATAAAATCGAAAAGGCACCTCTTCACTAACCAATAAGGAGTGTAACAACACAACTTTTCCCACCTACATAAAGGTGAATTTCGGCCTATAAAATGAGATATACATTAAGAGTGAAATTTAGCATTTCAGAATTACAATCGAAGACATATTTCGATAGAAATTATAGAAACTAAATTCTTGTGATTTTATTGTTGTAGTTTACTTAAAAAATAGTTATCAATAAAATCATTTTTCTTCATGTTATCTTCTTTATCTGCAAGAATTCAATGCTTTACATAGGAGACAATTTGTGCAAGCCAAGATTGAGAGTGAATTAAGACTATCACAATAACAAGTGTAACGAACATCAATAGAATACGATTTCAATGTTGGAGTTCTTGATTTACCTATATCCCCTTTATTTTATTCATGTTCTTAAACTTTGTAATTATTTGATTGATTTCTTTAGCATGCTACGTGTTTAGTAGAGTTATAAGTTGTTAGAGTTTATCATTTGCATCCTACCGTGTTCGAGGGTGAGTTTTATAGCTTATAATCACTATCATTAGTTCTTACTATATATATGTTATTATATAGGAAGATTGTCTAATAGAGAACATTGCTATATATGTATCATACATAAGATTTTTAGAGAGAAGATACATGTCTAAGTAATTTACATTGTTATCACCTTTATTAGGCATAAACCTTTATGATTAGGCTTCTTGCATGCATAAAAATAGGAAAAATGGACTATTCATCAATGTCACATGATAGGATTTGTACATGTATATGAAGGATACAATATCAAAAACAAGAATAAGTGTGTTATCTATACTGAGTATAGTTTCAATTATTGTTCATATATTTTCTATTACTTTTACAAACCTTGACTATTTTATTGTTATTTTTTGGATACAATCTTGACCGCCATTGGCTTCCTCATGTGATCGATATTTTCAAGACTACATCAAAACTGTATACTTGCTGTTTCCACTTTTATATTAACCATCGATATTGACGACACCTATGCAATTTTACACTTCTAAATAGTTGGTATAAGAGACACGAATAAGTTTTTGGCACCATTGCCGATGAATCTCAATAGTTATCAAGATTATAGTTTATTTTAATTTTTTTAAATACACTTTTTCTTTTTGTGCATATTATGTATGCTAAATACATGGAGTACTAGAGTATCACTCAGAATATTCCATTCAAAAGTTGAAAGAGATCTATTTAAGAACAAAAGAGAAATAAAATCAGTAGACCAAGAAGAAAGATGGTTGATCCACCAAAACCATCACTAAGGTTGATGAAGTATATTGTTCCAACATTAAACGGAGCACAATAAGGCATTTATCGAACAATTTATGATTAAACTAGCAATTTTACAAAAGATCACCAACCATGTCCAATATTATGGATTACCTAACAAAGATACAATTGCACACAATGCGAGTTTCGTCGAAGTATGTGATACCTTCAAAATACAAAATGTTACCGAATATGCTATAAGACTTCGCTTATTTCCTTTCACTCTTTGTGATAAAGCAAAAGTTTGGTTGCAATCTCAATAACCAAGTTATATGAACACTTGGAACCAATTAGCCCAAGCTTTTTCGTCTAAATATTTTCCCTTAGCAAAAACCTCCTGATTGATAAAAGAAATTATGTCATTTCTTAAAGAGAAAATGAGTCACTTTATGAAGCGTGTGAGAATTATAAGGAAATCAAAAGTGTTTACCCTCACCACAGTCTTCCACATAATGTGATTATTAAAACATTCTATAATGGGATTAATCACACAACTGGGAAGCAATTGATGCTATGCTTGTTGTATCATTAATGAAGAAAAAAAGTCAGGAAAATTTGATTTACTGCAGGAGATGTCTAACAATAATATCATGTGGCCAACAAAAAGAGCACAACTAAGTACTCGTAGTCCATCACAATCGGCTTCATCATCTTCTAGTTCAGTTTGAAAGATAAATGACTTAGATCCTTATTCTATCATGTAAGCTCAAGTTTTTGTTTTATCTCATAAGATAGATTACTTGCTTGTTAGTAAATATCATCCATTGACTTGTTGCAATCTTCTTATGCTTGGGACAATGTCTCGGATTTTTGTTTACCTTATTTAGTTCATGATAGAATGGGTAGAGCTAATTATAGATTCAACTAGTTTAGTTGCTTTTGTTTTCTTTTAGTGTTGATCTACTGTTTGGACCTTCCTCTGGATTCGTTTTGTTACTCTTTTATTTTTTTCCTTTTGTTCTTTTTAATAAAGTGTAGGGGGGTTTTTTGTAGTGGGGAAGGGCGGGTCCCCCCATGGTGTTTGCTCCTTGGCCTGCCTTCGGGTGTGCGCCGTAAGCGGCGTTTTTACTAAGGGACTTATGTCACCCTCGCTACTTTCTTCCTGTCCCTAGTCTTATTAAAAAATATCCCATTGACTTGTGATAATTGAGGATAAATTGGTCACACAAGTTTTAAATATAATTTTAACCCAAAGGTGGGTGAGTAATGAATTATTTTCAAAATCAAAGTGTGGGTAATTCTTACTCAAGCAATATTAGTTATTTAAACTATAGGAATAATTTCTATAGTCGTAATAACAATTGGCGATCCAATGATAATCAACCAAAGGCATATTATAATGACATGATAGGTCAACTTACTAGTAAGTTAGAAAATTTTTTAGAAAGAGTTTCAGGTAAACAACATGAAAACAAAGATAATTATAAACGTTTGTGGAGTAAAATGGATTAATTGTTCAAAAATCAATCCATACATAATTTGGAGATTCAAGTTGGAAAATTGGTAGTTTGACTAGTAATACTAAAGGAAATCCTAAAGAAAATGTAAATACCATTGATCTTCGTAGTGGTAAATTATTAGATGAAGGAGTTCCTTCGGGTATGAATACTATTGTTAATGTGAATTAACTAGTTAAATAATCGAGTATTGTGAATGAGAATGCAGGTGCTACCAACAATATCTTCAATGAGAATGCAGGTGCTACCAACAATATCTTTAAAGACTCCCCAACTAACCAATCATTTCCCTGTAGATTTTTTTTTGAAAACCTCTAGAGGAACGTTGTGTCCCTCCTTTGGAAAAAGGTTGGGGCTGGTGAAAATTTCAGGGCGAACGTCCCAACTAGGTTGATGCGTTCGCTTGTCTACAAAACGCCAACCCCTCTTTATTAAAATAGAAAAAATAAAAGTTCATTACAAACGCCAAAAAATGAAGAAAGTGAAAAAACTATCTAAAGCGATAGTTACAAATGCCATTTAAGTCATGGTAAAACAATCCACGATAAAAATCTAGGGTTTCGAGCCATTCTGAAAAAGACCGAGAAAGCCTTCCGTGATTGGCAAGAGCATCTGCAATCATGTTTCCTTCTCTGTATATATGAGACACAAGAACTTGCATGCATTGAAGAATCTTCAAACAATCCATCCAATCAGCTCTTAAGTGCCACGGTACTCTAGAACTTCTAGACTGAAGTAGCTGAATCACAAACATTGAGTCACTCTCTATCCATAACCGATTCCATCCCTTGCTCGAAGCCATTTTAATTGCAAAAATGGCAGCCTCCAACTCCGCCACCGATGCCAAAGACGAGGGCCTGTAAAAAGAAAAACCTTAAACAAAATTACCGTTAACATCTCGAAAAATTCCTCCACATCTTGATGGGCCTGGGACATCTTCGGTTGATGCATCGGTATTGACTTTTAACCAGCCCTCCAGCTGTCCCAACCATCGTACACCAATAATAATTTCCTTGTAGATTGAGGATGAAAAACAATGATAAAGAATTCATCAATTTTATCAACAAGTTAAAAGGTCTGAGATAAATATTTCATTCATAGAAATCTACAAGAGGAATCATTAATTTACATCCATATACAGTACTCATATGGAATAAATAACTAATCAACTTGCATGCATGCATACATACATAGCCATACATCATAACCATACATCTATAATTTACATAAAATTAAATTAATATAGGTTCTTACCATGGCAAGCATGTTTTAAGCTATCATGAGGTCACGAACTAAGAATAGCTCGTAAGCAAGCCGCTTGGCCTCAACAATGGGTATTTGTACAAGTAAAGTGAAAACAATATATCATTCATCATGTTTAAAAGTAGAGCTCTAATGATTGAAAAAGAACAAATCTAAAGTACTGTGTGTAGCATCCGCAGATATAAAGCCTAATGGCAGAGTTGGCTTTGACAGGTGCCTCAAGTCTCTCTTGCTCTCTCCAATCCACGTAAACATCATGAAGATAGTGTCTAGCTCTTAGAGGAGGATTCCCTTGATCACTCTTGGAGCCAAAGTCTCTCCTGCGGGCTCACTAATAGGCCATGATGTTGAGATCCTCTCTCTCAGGCCTCTCTCTATGATATTAGCTCCTCATGAATAACCTACTCAATAATATTTGGCCCTCTTCTTGTTGGCCTGCCATAAGAAGTGAAGTCAGATTGTAGAATCGAAGGAAACAATATAGGAAAAAAAGTAACAAAGAATAATTCATACTCATAGAAAGGTGTCATAGGCATAGACCTGGCAAAAGTAGGATACTTAGCGCTAGAGTTAGTCATTCTAGGTTTAGTAGTACTTGCTCCAAGGCAGTAAGATCAGAAGTCGTAAGTGGGGCCACCTCCATCCCATCATCCTCATCTCCATTCGTAGGAGGATAATCAACGTCATCATCATCACCATCACTCCCATCTCTAGGGACATCCTCAACACTAAGCTCGAGTGGTTCAATATTAGGCTATTTCCTAGGACAAGAAGGAACGAGATGAGCTATGAAATCGTGGTAATGTCATTTAATAAAGGTTGTCTTCTGCCCTCCACCCTTTATAAAGAGTGGAACTCGTTAGCGAGAAGATGTAGCTAGAAAGCTCTTGTAGGTACACCCGGTGAGACCCTCCTCCTAGTGGTCTCACAAATCCTCCAATGCCTAATCCTCTCAGTGAAATACCGCTATTAGGTATAGGGTCACTCTAGGAGGAGGCGATGATCATCAACCTCATGATAGATGATCCAAATATAAGCTTTGTTAGCTATGGAAGTCCAAGGATCCATGCGAAGCTGCCACAAAAAATTCAAGTCAAATCATTTGTAAACGATTAAATAAAGAAATAAAGTACTCAGGAAAATTAGAGAAGCGTACTTAGTTGCAGCGAAGGCATTAGAGATACTCCTTAGACCAAGAATATCTATCCATTATGTTAGTATAAGGGAGTAACCAATAAGAGATGAAGTGAGCATCAGTAAGCACCGCTTCCACTACTTGAGGTAGGGTTATAAATCGATACTCGAAATGCTGAAGTTGGAAAATGTGGTCAGTTAAGTATGCTAGAGAAGTTGTAATATCAAAGAAAATAATAAATGAGACCAAGGCTCACGAGAATCCAAAGGCGTCCCACCTTCAACTCCTACAACGGGCCTCAAGCACAATAGTCGAGCCCATAGAATGTCTAGCCCTGCGCTAGTTCCATTCAAAGATGGAATCTAAATCCTCAAGAGCCTTAGGCATTGTATATTTGTGTTGGGTACTCAAAACTGGAAAGAATACGGTAGAGAGAGGATAACAACAAAAGATCAAACAAATTGTGGGATTTTCTTATCCATGATCTGATCAAGATGATCCTACCTGGATATCACTCAACTATTAGGAAATAGAACCCTTGTTGGTGTTTGGACTCTAATCAAACTCTCAACTTCAACCATGATGGCTAGGTGATAGGGGAAGCGGTCCATATCAAATTGTAGAATCCTCCCTATCCAACACAACACCATCATCATAATGATATCTAAAGGGGTGATGGTAAGCTCCCTAATGGGAAAATGGAAGGTGTGGGTCATCTCGCTCGACCTCTTAATCAGTGAGCCTAGTATAATGTGACTTAATCCCTTTGGAAGAGAAGAGAGAGCTTCAATCAAAAGGCCAAATTTTGTGGCCTCTCTCACCTTGATTAGCCTCTTATCCTGCCTTACAACCACATCTACTCGAATCCGCACTCACTACTCTCCACACCAGCTAAGGGCATCAATAGTCTCATATGTCTGGATCTGCAGAAACTACGCCATTTATTATGATAAATTTTCATTCATTTCACTTAGGTTCCATTAAGTTTAGATGTAACATTATTAATTTTGTTAAATTATTTATTCAAATTTAAATTAAATTTAATTAGATTGACTAATTAAAGTATGCCCAATAAATTGCATTTTAACCCCTATCTTAGATAAAATTTTATTTAGTCCCCAAAATGATATTATTTTCAAAGTCCTGGGGAGCTAAAACTGGTACTGGCCTAAGAGTTGAGATTGTCCCCAATGTCAAGACTGTACCGGCCTGACCCTTCGGGGTCCTCATGGGATAGCACTAATACAGGCGCTGTCACACCTAGTGTACGATGGGGTTAGTACCAGCCCATATTTGTGGAACTGACTCGGGGTGCTACGCCTGTACCGACTTAGTTGAGGGAGGCACAGGCGTAAAATGTTGTTACTGGGACGAGGAGAGAAATGTCCCTGTTTCATTTTTTGTTCATTTTTTCCATAATTCCAATAAATTTCGATTATTTTTTTCATTTCCTAGTTTAATTTTCATTACATCTTTTACATATTTTCATATTTAAAATTCAAATAACCGATTCGATTAAATTTAAATTGGACAATATTAAACGAGTTTTAAGAATACCTTTATTTGGGAGGAGTGGTCCTCTAGGATCATCACCAAAGAGGTAGGCGACTTAGCAGAATATCCCATAAAAAAATCGATCACCCGCAGCCCATAGCGCTACGACACAAAGCAAACCTACATCCTGTGGGGGCCACCATCAAGGTCCTCCAAGTGTAAAGTGTAGGGGCGTGGTGAAGATAATTTGTTATGCATATTAAGAGTAGGGTGAAAAGGAAATTCTAGAGAGAGGAAACTATCAGAGAGATAAGTTATGAATGTAAAAAAGTGATTCGAGATTTGAATTGAGCAACTGACACATACAATTCATTTTTTACCCTAATGACCATTTTTCTACTTTTCACTTCTAGCCAACCACCGTACCAATCACCTTGACCGAACTCGGTCTGCCTCGGTCCACCCTCCATAAGCTGGTATACCCCCACGCCTTGGTCCGCCTCCACGACCGTGTCCGCCTACACAACCTGATCCTCCTTCACGTACCAGTTCACCTCCATGCTTTGGTTCCCCTTGCTCCAACTTGCCTCGTATCGCCTCATGCCTTCTACGCACCTCCCGCTTAGCCGCCTCAGCCCCATTCAGACTAGGTTACCTAGCCCACTCATCTTAATAAAATTAATCATTTATTTTTATCTTTTCTATTTTTAATTTAATTTCTTTTTATTTACCCATTTATTTTCTAATATTTCCAATTTCAACCTATCCTTTATTCCCCTTTTATTATTTTCTCACAAAAATTTCCCCCAAATTATATCCTCCAAAATTAAAAAGTTATTTCCTCCATAAATTAATGCCCCAGCGTCTAATCTAAATGATGATTCATGTATGGGGCAGTTCTATTTCAACAAATATTTTAGACAAGGCTGAACTGTTATACTTATATATTGCTTTTTTTGTTTTAACTCTTGATTAATAGGTACAAAAATTTTCTCTCGCAAAGTCAATCAAGGATTTAAAACACATTTGTTGGTCCGCACAAGCTTTAATAATTCTGAAGAGAGGGTGAATGCAATTTATCTTGTACTTTTAAGATTTTAAAACTGGTTTCCAAGTTATTTTAAATGCGTGTTGAGTATTCTGTACTGAGTGCAACTTTAAGGCTAAAATTATAAACTATTTAGCTTCAGTAGACTTAGTTTATCTACACGCAGTGTTGAGTAAAACTTACTCAGCTCAGTATGGTTTTCAAGCATATAGAATAAATAGAGATATGATGAATGAGAGCAAATAGTGTCAAATAAATAATAAATAGATAAGGATAGAGAATACCTTAGCTTATTGTGGTTCGGTCCCTAGCCTACCTCCAGTCCATGAATTCCTTTTCTAAGCTTAAATTCACTAGTGTTTATTTCCTTAAATAGCTAAGAAGCCTTTGAAAACGGGTAGAATCGAATATAGAAAGTACCTTCCTTTCCAACTACAACTCAAACTCAGTTTTCCTACCCTTCCAAAACTGACTCACTCAGATAATTGAAAAAGATTAAGAACAGATATTTCAAATTATAGAAAGTTGAATCCCTTACAATGAATTAGCTTAGTTAGAGATCTAAATCCATCTGAATTCTCTCTTACAAACATATGTGAGTTGATTGATTATTTTTGGATTGTTTGAAAGGGAATTTTGATTGCTCTGATTTCATTAGCAAAGTTTTAGCTCTCAGAAATTTAAGGTGATTCACCAAGTTATAAACATCTGCACTAGGCTCTTTTTATAGCTGTAGAAGACAGGATTTAGCCATTGTAAACTTCTCATCTTGACTTAATCATCAAAATCTCTTCTCTTCACAGCTGTTAATCTACCAATTAGAAACAGATTTTTGGAAGTTTAGAGATAAGCGATTTCGAACGTTTAGGTGCGAGATTAATCCGTTAATCATTTTCTAGTCAAAAACTTAAATTATCTTTAAGTAAATGTGATTGAGAGAGGCGTGTGATATGAAATAGGGAGATTTGTAGTTGGTTAATTACCTTGCTGACATTACAATTGGTATGGAGACATTGGAAAGTAGCACATGTCAGAAGATGGCTTTTTAATTGGACGCTAGTGAGGTATTTCCAACATTTTGCACAGACACATTTTGGTAGTGAGGAGCACATAAATATCCTATTTTGTTTTCATCTCTTTTCACATGAAAATTATGCAAAGGGATATTTTATTTTCACACAAACGGCTAAAACACACAAGTATAATAGATAGAGAAAGTGTCTCAATTTAATTTGTTTTTTAAGTAAAAACTACTCAACACAAGCTGAGTTATATCGAATAAATAATGTAATATAATGCAACTCAGCTTTACCTACTCTAAGCCATAACTTAATTAGGTTTCCTCAAAACTGAGTTATTTTCATCAAAACAAACTCAGGTTAAATTTGCTTAATTAAGAGTCTACTTAGTACCTAATTAATTTCAATATCCTAAGTACTTTTTAATTTCCAAAACTTAAGTACAATAAAGTACTATTAACTTAGGTTTAATAATCTCCCCCATTTTAGAATAGATAACAAACTAGGTAGTAGAAGAAATTAATTAACTAATAGTTTATGGATACAGTGATACTTGATAAGTGTTGAAAGACTCCCCCATGCTAAGTGAATTTCCTGAGAGGCATACAGTCCCCCATCCTAAGCGGATTTCCTTTAGTTAACATCAGCTCCCCCATACTTAGAGAGCTTTTCTTTAACTTGGGACTTGTCGTACTCATCTCTCTTTCCAATTAGTCTTGGTTGATTCCTAAAATAATATTATTTATGCAAGAATAACACAAATAAAATACAAAGTTAAGAAGCTCTTAACTTGGAGAAATTTTACAATATAATATTATTTATGCAAGAATAACACAAATAAAATACAAAGTTAAGAAGCTCTTAAGTTGGAGAAATTTTACAATATTTCATTAATAAACTGAGTAAGTACACAGGTAGTGTCCGGTACTATGTTTTATAAGATAAGCGCAATTACAAAAATTTATATTCAGTAAGACTATCTGTCAACTTAGCTTGCGGTCGCTTCACTCTCTAACATTTTGTAAAGAAGAAGATCCGGAAATGCCATCGCCTCTTGGTGAGTTTCTTATTTGATGTTGCTCCGATGGAATTTGATGTTGTGGCCTTGGATGTATATGAGCCTTTTGATGTTGTGTGGCTCTTCGTGCATCTTCAACAGCCTTCTGTCCCTGTGTTATTATTTGCATTACCAACAAGTTAAGGAAGATATTAAAGGAGATAATGGCTTGTTGAAACATCTTTTGCTTGCCAATTATTACTGGCAAAATCTCATTCACTAGTTGCTCCCTGCCTGGAAAAGATAGGACCTCTTATTCATTATTTTCTTGTAACAACGGGAGATGACACTTGTTGAGATGAGCAATTTAATCAAATCATTGGCATGCAAACTGTTGAAAGCACTATAGAAGACCTTTGTATTCTACTACTATGAATGTGATCTTCAATTTTTCTGCCATGTCAATGATCCTTGGACACATAGTATGAATAGTTTTTGTAGTATAATCTATATCCTCTACATCATGTTATCTAGCACACACCAGCTACGAAACTTTTCCTTGAAGCTCATTGATTTTATCTACCAAACATTTAATTTCTTATAAACTATGAAGCCATTACTAGGATCAACTTATTCACTTGATTAGGATATATCTTACCCATGGCGGTAATCAATGTCCTTTGAGATTCCATCACCACATCTTTTGTGTTGGCCTTGAAAGTTGCACAAGATGAGTTGAGTTTCTGATCCAGCTCATCCAAATTCAGAGCAGGTTTTTCCACTTTCTTCACAACATCATCAACCTCCTTATCATAAATAAGCATTAGCTTGGACATATTTTCCATGGTGTTGCACATGCTGTGAGATAAGTCTTTGTTTTTATTCAACCTCTTAAGGTTTACTATTAGGAACTTGTCAGTACTGGTCTTTATTGTTTCATGTTCTTCACCAATCTTGTGAAACTAAGTCGTCTACGCTGTTATGACTCTATTAATACTACTTAATTTTTAGGAGGCAGTATTAATGTTATTCTTCACCTTTCCTACAACTGCGTTGGTGATGACATTAGTGGTTAAAATATAGGATATAGCAACAATCAGTTGAGGTGTAGAATTGGTCAGTCTGGTTATGATTAGCGCCACTTTATCCACCGGTATTTTCATGCTCTCCTTAGCCAAATGGTTTTAATGGAAAATAGTATTCGTTGAATCTTCTCAAATTCATCGTAATAGAAGGATTCTAAAGGAACTCTTTATTGAGCATTAAACTCTAGATCTGGGGCCTTCTTCTTATGGGACTTATCCATCAATTCCTGGGTAAGTAGCACTTGGCTAAGTGTCACATTTACTAAACATCAGTTTTGTGGGTGGGGTATTTATCTCATTCAAGCACTCTAATTTGAGTCAAGATAGATGAACCATCCAAATCCTCTTGGATTGGATTGCTGCCGGTAAGTGTTGCTTCCTTGGCTATAAAATTTGCCTAGGCAGCACTTACACTTGATGTTCCCTCTTAAGCATAGTTCTCAGTGTGATAGACTTCCCCAATCAAAGAGAATGAGGGGGTAGATGTTTGATTTGAAGAAAGGTTAGGTGTAGAATTGGTAGTAAGTGGAATTTAGGTATTTAGTACAGTTGGTGGTGGAAAATAAGTAGATGTTGAATTTATAGATTTGGTTGGGAAAGATTTTTTAGGAGAGGGATGTGGACGTGGTGAAGAAGGGTTGGTCTTTTATTGAGAAGGGCTATGAGTAGAAGTAGAGATGTTGGGATTGGAAGGAGTATGAGAATTTATAGGAGAATTTGAATCAAGATTTACAGAAGGGATGGGAGTCGGATTTACAAAAGAATTTTAGGAAGAAATTTTTAGTACTTGGGGGATGTTTGTTTGATCCAAGGATGGGTCAACCTTAGGTAACTTAGCATGAGTTTTTAAAAACTCAATTTGTTGAGTGAGAATTGTGGATTTGATAGAATCATCAAGATGACCGATTCTTCCTAGTCAATTACTTGCACATCATCATCATTGCTTTTAATAATTTGTAATGATCTTTTACGCCTGATGGAGGTGTTCGCCACTTTTCTACTAATAAGTTTAATAACTAATGGTTCCAAAAACTTGTTCGTGAGACTTGGCTACACTTGTTTCGTAAGGCTTATCCTCAAATAATGGTGCTAAAAACTTGTTCACGAAAAATGTAGGTGTTGTCAATACCTCTTATCAAATAGAAAAATGATGATAACTGCAAGTATACAGTTGCGATGTAGTTTTAAAAGATATCAAACCCACAGGGAAGGAACTAGGTCTAAGGAATAACAAGGGAAGACAAGATAAAGGAAAATAAAAATAGATTTGAGATTTTGGGATAGGAAGATTAGAATGAAAAGTTGAGTAAATATAGGTGTGGAAGATTAGAGAATCTAAATATATAGAATCTTCACTACGAACAAGTAGTGCAAAGAAAACATGCAAGTTCAAAAAAGATGTTATGACTCACTAAACTAAACTAACAAACTCGGTTCAAAACAAACAGATGTTCAATGATTCGCCGCAGTGCAACACATGAAATAACTTCTCTAAACCTATTGCAAACGAAATAAGACAATTATGAATACCTGGACAACATCAATACTATGCTCGGTACGCGTCACTCTCACATAGCCACATTTAGCAAGTTACCATTCCAAAAATGTTAGCTCACTAAATAGTGTCATATCACAGATCTAGTGATTATACACGATATTGTTAACCCTGAAACTACTCTTAAAATTAACTCCAACGCATATAACTTGATTAACATAAAAGACTTAGCACGAAATACGCATTATGACACATAGACATATCATAAACTTCAAAATAGAAAGTATAAGTAGAAAGCGAAGCAAAGTTGTAAGGTATGCAAGTGAAAGCTAAAGTTGATCAAACCGTATCCACTCTTTAATGAGAGTCGTCAATTCCCGCAATTCCTACGTCTACTTTGAATTCGGTCTTGGCCTGTACAGAACCTCCGCTAGGATGCTATTCTTCGCGAATATCGAACAAACGAATATTGAAGAATGAAAACTTTTATTGATAAGTGATTTGCAAGTATACTTATACAACAATCGCTCGAGAATATAGAGAAATCTAGTGATCGAAACAAGAATTCGAATCACTTAAATATTTCTCGCTAACACTTATGAACGTAGCAAACTCTCTATCTACACACACTATACGTAACCCTTTTTTCTGCACTTCCTTGATTGCACTGAAGGCATTTACGAAATTGGTTGGAATTGGAGTCCAATTTATAGAGTTCAAAGGGTTGCGTCTATCCAAACGAAGGGTTGTGTCCATTGGTGAAAGATTGCATCTCTTCATTGTGATTGGTTGAGAAGCTTTGATATAATCCACAATGGATAAGCACCTTTTTATGATTGGTTGACTCCTGATAGGCGTCTGTTCGTTGGTAGTTGATGGCGGTTGATCATGCTTATCTAGCGGTTGTTAGTTAAGAAGATAATACCAGAAAACCGTCCAAGTCGTGACCGTGAATC
>CATIWQ010226898.1:0-34730 GCA_949673415.1 Euphorbia schlechtendalii | reverse complement strand
GAATTCTGAACTTGAACCCTCACTAGAATCAGTATGCGGAAGACCCTCGATGAAAGATTCTGCTTGGTGAGCCACAGTGGGAGAGATTTGGACGAGCCGATGAGCTGACCTCCTCCAAACCTTAACTGAAGAAGATTCAATTAACCATCAGCAGAAATGAAATGTATGCTTGACTGACTAGAGACTGATGCATGAAATGTTCATGTAATGGCTGCGATACAAGGGTTAACATGCAATGATGATGAATAAGATCATTACCGGCCTAGGGAGCTAGCTAAAAGAAAAGTAGGTTTGTCAATCCTTTTGAAACAAACCGACGATGGTCGCTTGTTATCCATGTGGTAACAAGCTATTCGAAATTGGTATGTTTGCCAATCCATTTAGAACAAACTAAACCATAATTCAGGTTTACTATACTACCCGTGTGTTTTAAGGAAGGGATCCGTCTTGGCGAGAAAAGTTGGTAAGTTTGCCAATCCTTTTGAAACAAACTGAGGATGGTCGCCTATTACCCCGTGCGGTAACAAGCTAGAAAGTGGTATGTTTTTCAATCCATTTGAAACAAACCAAACCATAATTTAGGTTTATTATACTGCCTGCATGGCAATAGTAAAGGAATGGCACATTATCCAAGTGATGATGCGCTTTCGATTTTGAGAACTAATCGCTGTGGATTGCTCTTCGACATATTCAAGTTCTGGTAAAATAATGTGTTATACCGTATGGTATATGACTTCGAACAGGTGGAGGTTCAAGCACCGAGCTGGCACTGAAATAACCAAGGATGATCTTACCCTTGGTGACAATGTCTTATAGCGTCTTCAAATTCTAGGTTCAAGTTCGAGTAGAATGGTGTGTTATACCCTAGGCTTAGAAATGCATGATTCTAATCGGATAGAGGTTCGAGAGCTTAGTAAGCACTATTGTAATCAAGGATGATCCTATCCTAGGTGACACTGTCTTGTTGTGTCTTCTAGTTCTAGACTCAAGTTCGAGTAGAACGATGTGTTATACCCTAGGTTTAGAAATCCATGATTCTAAGCAGACAGAGGATTGGGTGCTTAGTAAGACTTATCTTGACAAATGGGGGTCCTAGCCCTAGGTGACGTTGTCTTATCACGTCTTCTAGTTCTAGGTTCAAGTTCAGGTACAACGGTGTGTCATATCCTAGGCTTAGAAGTCTGTGATTCTAAACAGATAGAGGTTCGAGTGCTTGGTAAGCACTATCTTCATCATGGGCAGTCCTAACTATGAGCACGGGATTTTGTACCAGCTCGCATGTTCAATGATAATGGCTTTTCGGGATATTTATCCTCGAATCACATAATTTTTTACCATCCGATAATCTTCAAATGGGAGTCTTCCTCGTCGTTGAATTTAAAAGGACTTTAATTCAGAAATTAATTAAAAAATATAAAAATACACAAAAAAATTCGAAAACGCCATCGAAAACCCGATCCGGAGCCTGCCTCGTAGATATTTGGAGAGGCACTGCTTGCCAGAAAGCCTGGCGAGGCTCGCCAGGGACCTGGTGAACCTCGACAGACCTTGGCAAGGCTCGCCAGACCCTCTGGCGAGGCTTTCCTGGCCAAACTGTCTGGCGAGGTTGCCAGCCAGTTTGGCGAGGCAACCTCGCCAAACTCTTTTGCGACCCGGCCAAACTTTTTTGGATTTTCCTGGATTTTTCTATAAATAGTCGAACATTTTTGGATTGAAAGGGGCTCGAAATCTACGAAAAAAATTCTCTTTTTCAAATAAAAAAACACGGACAAATACAACAAAAATACTTTCTTTTCTTCTAACATTTTCTTGGATCTGAAACACTTTTGGATTCTAAACTTCTTCATCTTAAAATCTAATTTCTTTATCTATTTTTCTAAAAATATCCTCAGATATTCTCGGGTCTAAAACAAATTTAGAACCCGAGTCTGATTATCATTTGGATAAATAAACATTTATTTTTCCACATTAAACTACAATTAACTACAAAAACAAACGAGGAACGCTGTCGGGGATCAAACGGATACGCCGAAGTGGATTCACGCTAAAAGGGTAAAAGCCTTTGAGTTCCTAGAATTGTGAATTACATGCTCATCTTCTACTTTATCTCTTTCTGATCTTTATTTGTGGACCTAGGAATTATTTTTATTCCTTATTATTGTAAATAACGTTGTAATTCTCTTCTTCATCTTTTATTTCTTTTTAATTTTTATGAGAATACCCCAACGAAGGGAATTAAAATTATTCCCCTGATAACAGACCTCACCTTTTGCCATGCGATCATTTTCACTAATAAAATTGATCAACATACGTGTAAATAAAAATGAACTATTTTTATTTAAAATAATAACTTTGACCCATCGATGTTTTAATTAGGCCACACGGGGCCTCGCTAAAATCAAATCGAACATATGCGATATCCCCTATGCTAACCTTTGTAGATGCAGGTTAGATGTATGTTTAGGATTTTATTTTTCCTTGGGGTATTGCACATATTTTTGAGAAAATGTAATTAATAGGTTAGCGGGCAGTTGCATCCCTCGATTTTTGGACGCCTTGTAATTTTTATTTTCCGCATTTACTTTCCACATTTATTTACTGTCTTGTGAATGGTTTATTATTCCGCTTTGTGGATGATTTATTATTTTGCAATATAGGAATCATGCATATAAAGTCTAAAAACGACCTAAGTGCGAATATGTTTAATTAAGAAAATACGATTTTCTATAGATGTAATATATTGTAATCACTTAAGAAATAAGCAACTTATCCAGGACCTGAATCTCTGTGTCTTAGAGGGCCGTCCCCCGGACGTTAAGCCTTACAGGACTCTAATTCCTGGAAAGAGCTAATCAAGGTGGCGACTCCACACTAAGAGACGGCGGATTCGGGTTTGAACCGATCTAAAAAACATTCTCTGCCAAACTTTTTTCACCGAGTCCCATGACCCGGTGCTACTTTTTTACATAAACACCTCGTTGGATCGCGCCTCCCATCTTCGCTCGCTCTCATTCTACCGCTCCGTGTTGTCCGCTCATAATGGCGACTCTGCTGGGGATTTTTTCTAAAAACTTGTTTTTCAAAGGTTTTAGATTTTGGATAAGTGCCAAAAATTATTGATCACATTATTTCATTTTCTCTTAATTTTGACATATTCATAATAACGCATTGCAGTAGAAAGGATTAGCCCATAAGTCTAAGGTATCGTTATTACCGCAAAGCTTTCTCTTGTACTAATCTGCCTCCCTGAGAAAAGATAGTACTTGAGCAGGTGGAGCACTTGTTTCCATATCGCATGTACCTCCCTCTTTAGAACCTATTTGGGGAGAGGCTTGGAGTGTATTTCAGTGCAACAAGAACCTTCTACATCAGGAACCCATTTATAAACCCTTATGTAAATAAGCCATAGCCATTTTCCCTAGGGTGTTACCCAAACACGCAATCATGCATTATATTTTCCTGCAAGTGCGCTCCTTAGTATCCTCACGATACTAAGATGAACCAAACTTAGAATAAAGACTGGCCAAAAACCCTACACGCTGGAGTTGTATGGTTGGAAGATATGACGTTGCATGTTATGTGCTACTTGTATACTACTTTCAATTTGTCATTATATCATACTAACCATGATTTTTTGGGCAGACACTTGAATGCGCACACTCATGATATTAAATGTACATATCACGATACCAAACCAATATCATATACACTTAGGCACAGGTGACACTATAGATCGTGTCGCCCTAGGACAACATAAAGCCACTTAGGAATATCACTTACCCCATTTTAGGGAGATGTGCACTTAACATCCCGCTATTAGCCTGTACATGGCAAACATACCTTTCTTTTATTGCGTGATGTCCACTTGACATCCGACACCTAGCCCGCAAGGGGCAATAACATTTCCACCACATCACCCATGAGATGTCCACTCGATATCCAACTCACAGCCCTTCCGAGGCAATCACACACACCAAAAGCCCAAACGGGGTAAATACCTACCCAAACCATTTCCCACATTAAAGGATATCCCAGTTGATGTCCTAACCTAAGCCCACACGAGGCAAACATACTTCAAAAGTCTTACCTTACCAAATCTTCGAGGGTATATGCTTCATACCCGAATCATTCGCCTACATGAGATAATAATTCACGTACACTACATACCCTCAAATAGTGATGTAGTTATCCAAAAACCCTGCCCTAATTGGGAGAAATAACCAAATCATTCATTAGGTAGCTACATACGGTAATTGTTTTCATTTTATTAGGGTATGTCACACCGCTTAACCGAAACAATTTTGACCTCCTCATTCCATGAGACCTAGTCATAGTACAAAACCTCAAACCATTGACCAATTAGCACATAGGTAGCTTAGTCAACTCACTTACACCACTCACATTACGATGCCACACCGACATTGTACAAATCTCAAATCCAACCCCTGTCGTTGGATTTTCATTTCCACATGTTTTCACTTTTACCTAACGACTAACCTGTTTGTTTCAAATGGATTGACATACATGTTATTTCACATCATGGCATGCTAACCCCTTGTGAATGCAGCCATAACATTAAAAATCTCATGCATTACCCGCATCATGAATCATATCATGAATCTTACATGCATAGTCTAATATTCTGCTCGTGTACAAAAGGGGGCTTGGAAGAGGCCTGCTCGCCGCCTGGTCCGCGTTTCCCTAATTGTGGCAAATCTAGAGGGGGTTCTGTACACTAACTCAAGCAAGAACTCAGGTTCAGACTCAGATTCAGTTCAACGCATTGTTATGGCCAATCCACAAGGAGAAGGTGCAAGGGAAGATCACCCCCTCCTTACGGGATAAAATTCTCAGCCGTCGTCGGTGAGAGCCGAGATTGCAGCTGCCCTACATGCCTTTGCCAATAGTGAACAGCTAGCATCGCTCATTCGCCAACACTTCAGGAGGGCCCAAAATGCAGTGTCCAGCCTAGAGGTCACCCTTAACAATGTCAATCCGACAGGGGGACCTCCTACTTCACGCATGATTCCCCCAACTACCTTTTATCAATTTGGGGCAAGATAAAGTCAGCTGAACCAGAATCCATTCTTCCCTGGACAAACTATCCAGCCAGTGTTCGCACCAGGGCCTTTCTACCAAGAAGTGACCCAACACCCTATTCCCTTTTGGAGTACGTCATTTACCTCACAGTTCCTGGCACCTCAACTGCCCTATTTTGCAGCGTTTCCCCAGGGGTAATATAGCTCTTATCCAAGAGCAGAGAATGCCATCCTCTAGCAACCCGACATGGCGAAACTATGGCAACAATTCTTGGCCACTCACGGTGGCCATCTAAGGAACACATACCCTGCACAACCGATAATCGGGGATGAAGATAGCTTGCCCCCAAACTTCGCAATGCCGTAGTTTGAGAAGTACGTAGGATCTGGGGACCCGCGTCCTCACCTAACGCATTATCAAAAGGTGATGAGAGCATTAAGGGTCAATGAGTGGATGATGGCTAAGCTCTTTATGGTCACCTTAGGCTACCCAGTCAACGATTGGTACAGCCACCTTCCACTGAACATAGCTATCGATTGGAATAACCTCGCTTAAGCTATGCTGGGGCATTATGGTTTCAATTCTCAAATGGAAACCACAATGCAACATCTTGAGGCTATATGGCAAAGGCAGGGTGAGAGCTTCAAATCCCACTATACATGTTGGATGGCCACACAGGTCAGGCTGCAGATTCGTTTGACCCTACCGGAGATGATAACAAAGCTGCTGGATGGCGCACTGCGACTATACAGGAACAAATTCGGATCTGATAGCTTCTCCAACTATCAAGAAGTGTTTGAGAAAGCAGAGCGGATAGAGCACTTTGAACCCATGGACACGTCTGGGGGATACTAACTCATATGAATGATTATGTAATAATTTAGCATACAATTACTTTGCCTACAAGTCTTTTTGAATGATTTCTAAATAAATTTAACTTTGTTTATTTTCTTGATACTCTATCAATGACATCATGCATTCTCATAAACATATACATATTGTTTTCAGCACATGTGACACATCATTTCATGAAATTAATTTGGGTATAAATGGATTCCCCATAATAAATTCAAATGATTTGACTCTTGAGAAAAAGTGAGAGACAAATACATGTACTTAAACAATGCGTGATAACAATTGCCTCATCATACAAGGATGAAAGATCAATGGAAAGATCTCCAAGCATGAAACGTCCACTGACTCACGCAAAGATCAAAAGGATCAGAGCTAGAATAAGGCCAAAATGTCGACCAAGCAAGTTGGGACCAAATAATTGGCTCAATGTCACAAAGAAGGAGTCAGATCATTGAACACGTCAACAACTCCATCACAACCATTCACAACACCAAACAACCGGCGCAATGCCACAAAGAAGGAGTCGGATCATTGCACACATCAACAACTCCATTCATAAGACCAAACAACAGGCACAATGCCACAAAGAAGGAGTCGGATCGTTGAACATGTCAACAACTCCATCACCACCATTCATAAGACCAAACAACCAGTGCAATGCCACAAAGACGGAGTTGGATCGTTGAACACGTCAACAACTCCATCACACGGATCACAATCATTTGTGGGATAATCAAACAAGAGTCAATGCTAAAGATAAAAAGTAGTCAGATAGTTGAACATGTCAACAGTTCCTTCACACGGCTTGCTACTATTTATGGAGCAATCATTGCAAGAAACACCGATGATCAAGACTCATCATCACATACACCTCAAGCCAACAAAGCGGCATGAGCACCAACCAATCGGTCAGAAATGCAGAATGAGATAACAAATGAAGTCGTGGACATGGACGATGACTGATCCACCAAATCAACCAAGTCTTATACAATTGCTATCACGCATAGGTGAAAGAAATAAATCGATAAAAACCAGTACAAATAAAAAATAAATTTGTAATTAGCCTGTCAATCAACACTCGGTTGGTTAAGCAAAAATTAAGGCTTCTTTTCAAAATAGAAAAAGAATAGTCCGCTGAGTTGAAAACTTGAAAAGGGCGGCTCGGCCAAAACTTAGGACATCAAGAGAACCACATTGGTTAGAAAACCAGAGAAGGCTAATCAATGGCAGGAGTCAAATCATTTGAAACATTTATACCCCTATTAAGTTCATCCATGAGTTATCATTTTTGCTGATGCTTTATGCATATGCTTATCTTGATTGCTTGCATGCCAATGGTAGAATGTCGCAAGTAAACATAAAAAAAAATAAAAAAAAGAAAAATGAGTCTGCTTGATTGAAAACCTTAAAAGGAGATCCAGGCAAAAATTAAGACAAGGTTCGATAGATCGAAAACCCGTAAGGGCGATCTATGCAGAAATTAGAACCAAAGAAATATCACATTCATCATCTCCTCCTCGGAACGGTACATACCTCCAACACTTCAGGCAAACAACTTCCAAACAATCATCGCTGACACAACGCAGGATATACAACTCATCTAGACTTTCCTCAAACCAGATCCAAGCTTTGAACTTGAATATGATTTAACGAACCCATGGTCGTCACTTTAAGGGAGTCATCCATAGAATCCCTAACAAGACAAATCTTAGGGGCAACCGTGCACCAGCACAAGAGAAGGCTCTTCAATGAACGAAGCCCACGACACCTACAACAGATGAACATACATCATATGATAAATATTGTTCATGTATAAATCATGCATACATCACATAAGCATCATATCATTTACAGATGAAGATGATGCCAAGCTGGGGCGACATTGTCCCGATAAATAAGAACCTCCACATGAAGAACCTACAAATAAGACGATGGCCCAATCAAGCCTAAAGTTAACGTTTCAACGCCACAAAAGCCTCCTAAACAACGGAGCAATTTTCGGGACACCCCCGAATTTCTTATCAAAATCATTTCTTCCTCATGTTTTAATTTTTTATTGAAGGGGAAAAAATTTTTACTTCGCATAATCAATTAATTAAAACATTTATCATAAAATGTATTAACATTATCCTTTTTTTCTCTGACTTGCCATAGGAAACAAGTCAACGTCCGACTAAGAAAACTCAAGTCGCCTTTGAAACAGATTCAGGCACAAGGGGCACACGAGGATCGCAGCCGAAGAAGGAAACAACTGCCAACTATAACAAGGTTACCGTAGAAAGAAATGGTCAACCCACCTATAAGGGGCACCAAGTACCTAAGGGATTCCAAAGAAAGAAATCGATAACCCTATGAAGACACAACGCTAGAAAGGAAGGCCTATGTTATCACCAACTGGGAACAAGAAGTCACCAACCACACTGGTCAGGTATTCTCTCTATCCCTACACTCTTTTCGTATGATCATACTGGTTATACAACCAGCAATTATCACATGAGGGGCAGCTGTGAGCACGGGATTTTGTACTAGCTCGTGCGTTCAATGATGATGACTTTTCAGGATATTTATCCTCGAATCACATAATTTCGCTCGTCCAATGATCTTCAAATGCAAGTCTTCCTCGTCACTGGATTTAAAAGGACTTTAATTCAAAAATTAATTAAAAAATATAAAAATACATAAAAAAAATTCAAAAACGCCACCGAAAACCAGATCCGGAGCTTGCCTCGTCGATATATGGCGGGCACGGCTCCCCAGAAAGCCTGCAAACCTCGCCAGGGATCTCACCAGGTAACCTAGTGAGCTTACCAAACTCTCTAGCAAGTTCGCCAGATCCTCTGGCGAGGCTTGCCTCGCCAATTTGGCAGGAAAACTACATGGCGAGCTCGCCAGACTGGCTGGAGAGCTCGCCAGCCAGTTTGGCGAGGCCTGCCTTGCCAAATTAGCGAGGAAGCCTCGCCAAAGAGCAACGCGAGCTCGCCAGCCTCTCTGGCGAGGTCGCCAACCAGTTTGGTGATATCGCCAAACTCTTTGGCGACCTCGCCAAACTTTTTTGCCTTTTTTAGATTTTTCGAGATTTTTCTATAAATAGTCGGACATTTTTGGATTGAAAGGGGCTAGAAATTTCAGAGAAAAATTCTCTTTTTCAGATAAAAAAATACAGACAAATACAACAAAAATACTTTCTTTTCTTCTAACATTTTCTTGAATCCAAAACACTTTTGGATTCCAAACTTCTTCATCTTAAAATCAAATTTCATCATCTTTTTTTCTAAAAATATCCTCAAATATTCTCAGGTCTAAAACAAATTTAGAACCCGAGTCTGATTTTCATTTGGATAAATAAACATTTATTTTTCCACATTAAACTACAATTAACTACAAAACCGAATGAGGAACGCTCTCAAGGATCAAACGAATACGCTGAAGTGGATTCACGCCAAAAAAGTAAAAGCCTCTAAGTTCCTAGAATTGCGAATTCCATGCTTATCTTCTGCTTCATCTCTTTCTGATCTTTATTTGTGGATCTAGGAATTATTTTTATTCCTTATTATAGTAAATAATATTGTAATTCTCTTCTTCATCTTTTATTTCTTTTTAATTTTTATGTTAGAATACCCCAACGAAGGGAATTAAAATTATTCCCGGATAACAGACCTCACCTTTTGCCATGCAATCATTTTCACTAATAAAATTGATCAACATACGTGTAAATAAAAATGAACTATTTTTATTTAAAATAACAACTTTGAACCATCAATGGTTTAGTTAGGCCACACGAGCCTCGCTAAAATCAAATCGAACATATGTGATATCCCTTGTGCTAACCTTTGTGGATGCAGGTTAGATGTATGTTTAGGATTTTATTTTTCCTTCGGGTATTGCACATATTTTTTGAGGAAATGTAATTAACAGGTTAGCAGGCGGTTGCATCCCCGATTTTTGGAAGCCTTGTAATTTTTATTTTCCGCATTTACTTTCCGCATTTATTTACTGCCTTGTGAATGGTTTATTATTCCGCTTTGTTGATCGTTTATTATTTTGCAATATAGGAATCATGCATATAAAGTCTAAAAACGACCTAAGTGCGAATATGCATAATTAAGAAAATAAGGTTTTCTATAGATGTAATATAATGTGATCACTTAAGAAATAAGCAACTTATCCTGGACCCGAATCTCTGTATCTTAGTGGGCCATCTCCCGAACGTTAAGCCTCATAGGACTCTAATTCCTGGAAAAAGCTAATCCAGGTGGCGACTCCACACTAAGAGACAGCAGATTCAGGTTCGAACCGATCTAAAAAATGTTTTCGCTCTCTCTTTCAAACCTTTTTCCTAGGTCCTCGACCCGGTGCACCTTTTTTATAAACACCCCAGTGGACCGCGCCTCTCATCTTCGTGCGCTCTTGGTCCACCGCTCCGTGTCTCCTGCTCACATTAACTCTAGGTGACGCTGTCTCATCGCGTCTTTCTAACTCTAGGTAGATGGTGTCGGGATAATGATATGTGTGTGTATGATTAGTATCTGCACAATAAATCGTGGGTTATCATGATGCTTTACACAGACTAAACATGGTGATGTGATGAACACATAGCATATATCACACAACGTATCACTTCTAACCTTTTATCTCCCGCGTATAAGGGCCAAGCTTCTAAATCTAGGCTTAGGTCATCTTAATATAGCGAAGTATTAAGGAACGAACCTGCCCAAAAGATGCATTTGTTTTGGTAAACCTAGGGGAAGTATCTACGATTTCCTTATATGAGTTCGGTCATGGTTGTTGAAGTAGAAGGTTCTTGTTGCTATACGATACACTTTCCCCCTTTTTCCCAAGTAGGTTCAAAAGGGTTCATACGATATAGAAACAAGGGATCCACCCGCTACGTATCCTTGGTCACCATGGGATCGCAAGTGATACTTTCACAAGCTTCACGGTAAATCGGGCACCCTAATCTTAAAGGCTAAGCCATCTAATGCATATGCTCTTATTCGATATTTTAAATGTTAATTAACTTATTTGATGACTTTTCAATACTCATCTAAAATCTTTCAAACTTGTTTTAAGTTTAAAAAATGGTCCCCAGCGGAGTCGCCACTGTGAGCGGACGACGTTCTACTCGTGCGATCGCCACGAGGCGCCGGCCCGTGAGATGGGGCATGGCGTTTTTTGAGTAAAACGTGGTTTTGAAAACATGATTTTCAAGCTTAATAGACTCGAGATCAGGATCTCTAGTCTATGTTACAAAGTCGCCACCCGGATCAGCTCTTCCGAAAAAATTTAGTACAGCTTAGATCATTTTGTCTAATCCATACCATAAAATAGAGATTCGGGTTCGAGATGAGTTACCTATTTCGTCGTCATTTGAGTTAAATTACACTTGATAGAAACCACGTTTATAATATTCGAACTAAACTAGATATTTTCGGTTTATGTCATAGTTTATCACACATGCATAATACGATAATAAATTACGAAAAATAAACACGTAGGAAATTAAAATGCGCCTAGTCTATGGGGGGATTAATTACATCATTGGTTTGGGGGTTTACAAATTGCCTAAATACATTGAAATCTAAGGCATACATTAGCCTAAAATACATCGAGATCTAACAAATGTTACATCTGATTTGGAATTAAAAGTGATACACGAAGGAAATTAAATCCTAACATTCATCTATCCTAAACTACCTACACCCAAAAAGGTTAGCACAAGTACGACACATCACAAACAGTTGTAAGTATGCTCGTTTTGATTTTTACGAGACCCAAATGATCTGATTTAAAACATCGAAGGAGTTTGGAATTTGTTTTCATAAAAAAGTTTCATTTTATACACATAAGTTTATTTAATCACTTTTAGTGAAAATGCCACATGCGAATATTTGTCGAGTCGGTTATCCGGGAACTTCGGTTCCCTTCGTGTGGGTTTCCTAACACACTTCATAATAATATTAAACAGAAAATAAATCTAAGTCCAAAAAACATAAATCGGGACGTTATTAAAATCATTCCGAAGAGGAAACCGTTAACATTAATGAAATAATATCCCAGCGAAGGGAAATCGACTCTAACCATCCAAACTCCCTTAGGGACGATCTCGGGTTCGTAAAATCTTCACACATACACATCATGCTATTGAAAATTTTGGTTTTAAGCCTGAATGGTCACCACTGATCCTCTTGAACATGAATTGAAATCTGAAAATTTTACGAACATTCTACCTGAAAACTGATATCGTTAACGATATCACTGATGTCTTTAACGGCATTGCGATGTTGTTAACGACATTGCGAGGGAAGAATACATGCAGTTCCTATTTTATTACAATTTCACATTTTTGCACACACAAACACGTACATATGATTTAAACAAGTGAAGCACGACTCTAGGAACTCAGAGGCTCCATGAAAATCCTCGGAAAGTCCTCGTTTCTTTGGTTTGGTTTGTGATTTTGTCGAAAAATGAAGAGTAAGAGTTACTCTTTTATGAAGAGAGTCAGAACTCACTGAATGTGAGTCTCAACAAGAGAAAGAAAGGAAGTAGAGATCCTTCTTCTCTAGAGTTTAGACTCTCAAAAACTTAAAAGTCGGAAAATTACCGAAATCAGTTTTAAAGATTAAAAACTTCTGAAATGAATGAAAATACTTGTTATAGACACTTAAATCAAGTTTTATTAATTCAGAACTCAGTGTCAAATGCCTTAAAAAGAGCTCTAAATCTCAAGTTTGCTTAAACTCTCAATATACATCACTTTCGGAAACAAGTGAACTAAACCTCGAATTTTGCCTAAATGACCTGAAATAACCTAAGTTCATGCCCTATCCACGAACTTACACCCTCAAGTTATAGAAATACAAGTTCAAAGAGATTAAAAGATGGTTGTTTTGTTATGAAAACACTTAAAATGCACTTAGAACCTTAAGAACTAAGAAAACATTCAAACTAAACTTATTTCTCTCTTCTTCGTTTTGTTATAAAATCTCTCTGCTAAAATGTGCTCTCCCTTTGAATGTGCTGGAACTCAGCTCTCTTAAAGAGAGAGAGCTCCCTTCAATCCAAAAAAGAAGTCCAAGTTTGATTTTTCTTGTTCCCCTTTTTTCAACATAATTCTCAATCCCTATGCAAATGTTGGCATTCAAAAGTCTTAAGTGGGGTGTGGCAGCTATGTTTCAAAGAAAAAATCCGAGCAAGTGGGAAAATTTTGATTTTTTGGCTGAAAAAGTTCACAAAGTGCAATTCTAATTCTGCTATCAGTGCAATGTTGTTAAGGACATTGGCAATGTCATTAATGATATTGCGATGTCATTAATGACTTTGCATGGCCAGATAGGCTTTTTCTTTTTAAAATTGGGCTTTTTTAAGGAATGGGAAGCCCAAAGAAACAAGGCAGATGATTTCCAGACGATTTTAAAACCCTGCAAAATGTAAAAAGCTAACAAGGGAAAATATTATAGCTTCATCATCGAACTCGCGAGTCGGGAGTAAAATCCCGTGCTCACAAGAGGTCTAGGTTGTACTATAAATACCATGTAAGCCACAACAATTATCATCAATCAAGTACCTTTCTTTCTTATTTTTCTTTCTCATTTCCCTCTATACTGAAATCAATCTACAAACCCCAAAATGTTGATTCGGTTCTCAATTTCCTCAAGGGAACTGGGTCATTATGAATCAGATGGAATCTTTTGTCCAAAAAGAGCCTACGGTTCTTTCTTTCAAAGTTGAGAGAAGCCTTAAGCCTAAAATAATGGTTCTTCAGGAGTTAGGGTTTCACCCTACTGAATTAGCTGACATTATTTCTGCTAATCCAAGGTTATTGGTGAGGAGTGTTAGTTATCTTCAAAAGACTACTTTAATGTTAAAGAACATTTTAGGCCCTAGTGCTGATTTTTGTATGTTCTTAATGGATCGTATGAGTTGGAGGGTTTTGAAAGCAATTTTGATAGGACACTTGTTCCTAACATCGAATTTACGAAGAGTTTTGGGATTTGTTCTTTTCAGATTAATTCCCATGTTTGTAAGTATCCATTGGTTTATCTCAGTGATGCAGATAGTTTTAAGGATATAGTTACGAGGGTTGGTGAAATGGGTTTTGGTAGGGACTCTAAGATGTTTCTATATGCTGTTAGGGTGATGTGTTCTATGAGTAGAGAGAAATGGGATCACATGTTGAATCTGTTTCGAGACATTGGCTTTTCGGAGCAGGATATTTTGCATACTTTTAGAAGTTTGCCTCCTGCTTTTGCTGTCTCTGAAAGGAAAATTAAAGAGGCAGCACAGCTGTGTCTAAGTGTTAGCAATGTAGACATATCTTTGCTAGCAATCTGGAGTTGCTTATTTATAGTGTAGAGAAGAGGTTAAAGCCTCGAAGAAGAGTGCTTAAGGCTCTTGAAAGTAGGGAGTTGCTTAGGAAACGACCATCCTTGAATTCATTTTGTCACTATACTGATGCAAAATTCATAGAGAAATATGTGACTCCTTATTTCAATGATGTAGGAGATTTGTATGCTGCAAGTCAGCGTTCATAGCCAACAAATCATGTATTACATCATTGTTGGAAAATGGAAATTTTGTGATCTATTATTTTCTTGATCTCCAATGTGTCATTATACCATTGACCTAACTCAGTTGTGAAATATTTGTCGAAGCATTCGGATTACCGTAGTTGTTAAGGCCGCCCCTTGAGGCAAGGCGTGGGGTCTCGCAATACCCGTTTTTTCAGGTTTTAACCCACTTTTCATTGTTCCTATAATACTACTGGAGCATGAATCTTCACGCTATGTTAATGTTTACGCAAGTTTAGTTGAAGTTAAATGATAGCTTGTAGAAGACAATATTATATAGAAAATGATGCAAGGAAGCAACTTCCTATTAGCAATACTTCATTTCATAACTTTTTTGTTGCATTCTCTAGCATTTGTTACATGCTGCGCTTTTTTTAATCGGGAAGCATTTTGAACCTCTTCTTCATGCCACCAAGAACATTTCGGCTTCAAGAAAGTGGAACTAGCGAAGAACATTTCGGCTTCAAGTAATTTGAGAGGATAGCAAGAATTAAAGCTCCTGGTGATGTTATGTGGAGATGATACTGACTTGATTTGTAGAGCAATTTGGATCCATGAGAATGCTAATGGTTCAGATTGAACTGTTCATGCCAGGTGAGTTTTGCGGGATAGCGATGGAGCTTCTGTTTTGTGCATTTGTTTGGGAGTTGCTTTATAAAATTTACAATCAAAACCGTGTAGACTAAAAAACTGAAACCCTACATATTATGCGCATCTTATTATTATGTTTTCCTTGCCACGGTAATAAATAAACAAACATGTGTGCTCTGAAGCAAATTTTATAAATGTGTCAATTCAGTGAAGAGGAGTGATGTAGGGATTGCCATTTGTATTTAATGTTAGCATGCACAATTTTCTTAAAAAGAACAAATTTTATATATTAAACTTTATAAATTAGGCGAACGTACGAATTTCTTCTTCAATGGCGAACGTTCTTCAAACGAGGTATCTACCATGATTTTGGGATTACACTATGATTAACGATCTCTTGGAATATTTGGAAAAGACGCAACAAACGTATCTTCGAAGGAGCAATGAACGACATTGATATTTTTACCGAAAGTATTAATTTGTGTTGGTTTATTTTTAATTCCCACAAATATTTTGTTTGCTTTTCGGTCTCGGATTTGTTTACCAATCCATGTTCACTACTTTCATTGTAAACCAAATCTTACGGTTCCTTTTGTGAACCACTATATATATATAAAAGAGGGATGTGTGTTTTGTAGGCAAGCGGATACATCAACCTAGTTGAGATATTCATCTTGAAATTTTCATCCATCCCAACCTTTTTTTCCTTTGGCGGAACACATTATTCCTCCAAGGGGTTTTCAAAAAAAAAAACTTTATAAATTTGAATCATACAACTATTAATTTGTTTTGTTATAGTTTGAAGAATTCTCGGTTAAAGTGAAAAAATGTTTTCATAGTCAATTGACTAAATATGCCGCCTTCAATATTATATTTCTGTTTTAACCACAACAAAATAATTTTAACAACTTGATTGGTAATTAAAAAATAGGATTAAAATTCTTAAAATTGATAATTGGTAAAATTGCAAAGAAGAATTAATGAAAACTATTTATTAGAACTATTTATCAAATTCAATCTTTGGAGTTTATTGTGGACCTTCAAACAACAAAAATGTCGATCCCAACTAATCTTAAAATTAGAAAATCCAAATCCCAATACTATTTATCAGAGACACCTTAAAATTAAATTAAATTGTTATAATGTTAAAATCATGAAAGTCGTACACATATATTGACGTCAGAATGACTTGGTTCGGTTTAGCATTGAGCTATCTAATTCTGAAAACATTTTCATCAATCCTAGCTACTGGATTGAAAATCAATGAATAAGATACAAAATGGTTACTCATGGGAAACAAAAATCCTCTGTACCCAAATCTCTGTTTTCAACCTGTTTCTCATCCAAAATACTGTTAAGTATCATTTTTAATTATATTTTAATAGTTATTAATTTCTCTCTCCTGTTTTTTCAATTTTTATTTCATTAAAAATGACACTTGAAAATTTTTTAATGGGGAACAAAGATTTGGGAATAGAAGATTTTTTTCCGTACTTATGTAAATGTTCTTTAAATTTGGATCCAAATTAGAGAATTATTTTTTTTTTCTATATCATGTTTCTCAAATAAAATTTGTAGGAATTGAGCTTCTTCTTCCATTATCAAGTTGAATGATTTATGAGAAAATATTCTTTGAAGTTGGACAAAAATTTCAGAATGATGTTGACACGTTGATTTCAAAATATGTGGTTAGGATTTATTAGTATTTAATAAATAATAATGTTTCTTTAATGCATGTGTTCCTCTCTCTCCAATATTTACATTATTTATTTGAAGCCCCATTTGTTGGACTGTTTCCCATTCCAATCCAAGTCAACGGATCAATTCATTCCATTTCCAATATTTAACAAAAGCTACTGCAAATCATGAGCTTCATAACTCAACGCCAGGAGGAAGAAGAAGGCCTCTCAACCATGTCTTCTGATCCATCTCTTACTATTCCTCTATTAACCCCTTTCAAACTTGGAAACTTCAATCTTTCTCACAGGTAACATTAATTTCTACCTTAATCTTTCCTATTGAATTATTCTAACATTTTTCACTTAAATTCTCATATTTTGGCTGTCCATTTATTGGGGAATCAAACTTCCATGTGCTTTTCTTTTAAGTTGCAAATTCATTAGCCCTCCTGAATGAGAAAACCCACTAGCAACATTATCTTCGAACAATGAGAACTCAAATGAACAATATACTCATGAGTTTGACACTAATTAGAGCAGATTTAGTATTTTCTATCATTATTCTTAATACATAAGCATAAATCGACATTTAGTTGAAAATATTCTAGAATTACTTGTCCATATTCATGCTTTTCAACATGATGTGTTATAATTTATTATGATCATTATCTATTTGATCTTTTACAAATAGACAAATAAATAGGAGATATAAATTATTAATCATATAATATTTTATTGACCATGGAGAGTTATTTCCTAATTAATAGGATATTTTTGTATTATTATATATTGAAAATATGTTGTGACTCATTTGTTTTTGTCTATTTTTTACCACCTCATCAAATTAATTGTGTAATTTACTTGCCACATCATCGGAAAATTCACAATCTATTAAAGATGGCCTTATCTCCTAAACTTCATTGGACTCTACACTTGACCCAACCAATTTTATCTCATAACTTATTACTTGTACTTAAGGTCGAATTGATCACACTTATACATTGCTCTTAAATCTTATTTATTATCAACATTACAATTGCATTTCATTATTTAGGCGACCAAAAGTTATAGGAAACAAAATCTTGAAATTTGAATTTGTGAACGATACAGAATAGTAATGGCACCTTTAACAAGGATGAGATCTTACAAGAATGTCCCACAGCCACATGCCATATTGTATTACTCCCAAAGAGCGACGAAAGGGGGTCTTCTCATAGCTGAAGCTGCCGGAATTTCTGAAACTTCTCCCGGGTATTTTATTTCGCTATATACCGCCAAATTTTACTTATAACCACTTACTTTGGTTCACTCACACTGAAGGTACCGTGATATTCCCGGAATATGGACCAACGAACAAGTTGAGGCTTGGAAACCCATCGTTGATGCTGTTCATGCCAAAGGCGGTATCTTTTTTTGTCAACTTTGGCACGCCGGTCGAGTTTCAAATTCAGGTTAGTTATTTCTTCGTTGTTTCCGTCCTTTTGCTAGCTATTGACCCCTTAGCTACATGAATTATTAGTTTATAAAACATGGGCCGAAAAAGGTTTTTTTTTTTTTGTTTTTTTATCGATTTTCAGATTCTTATTCAGTTCTATATGTTCAATAGGTTTGCAACCGAATGGGCAACAACCTATCTCTTCCACAGACAAACCTTTAACCTGTGCTGATGACGTGGGCCATGAGGCATTCACCCCACCCAGACGCCTAACAACAGATGAAATCCCTCAACTCGTAAATCATTTCAGAATCGCCGCAAGAAATGCCATGGAAGCTGGTATATATAGTACTACGTACTTTCGATCTTTTCTATATGTCGAGTTTACACGTTGACATATTTTGAAGTGGTCGAAAAAAATTCGTTTTGTGTAGGTTTCGATGGAGTTGAGATCCATGGCGCTCATGGTTACCTGATTGACCAGTTCATGAAAGACTCGGTGAATGATAGAACAGACAAATATGGCGGATCATTGGAGAATAGGTGTCGTTTCGCGTTGGAAGTAGTCGAAGCTGTAGCTAACGAGATTGGAGGAGATAAGGTCGGGATTAGGCTATCTCCATTTGCTAACTTTGTGGAATCAGGAGACTCGAATCCCGAAGCATTGGGGCTGTATATGGCAGAATCGTTGAATAAATGCGGGATTCTTTACTGCCACATGGTTGAGCCGAGAATGAGAGAAGGCGATAATGTATTCGAAAATACAAAGAGTCTTGTGCCTATGAGAAAAGCTTTTCGAGGGCCGTTTATTGTAGTGGGAGGATATGATAGGGAAGAAGGGAACAACGCTGTGGAGGAGAACAATGCGGATCTTGTTGCTTATGGTCGTCTTTTCCTTGCGAATCCCGATTTACCGAAACGGTTCGAGCTTGGCGCTAAGTTGAACAAGTATCATAGAGAAACATTCTACACATCTGATCCCGTCATTGGTTATAATGATTATCCATTCCTTGAAGACATTTCTTAGAAGCTACGTATGTACTACTACCCGACCTTAATGAGAATAAGGATAATATTACAGTCTAATAAGGATTTTCATGAAGTTGATGATTTTCAGGGATTTATGTAGTGCATGGAGAGAATGAGGCATTCAAATATATACAGCATTCATGCAATTTGCTTACAATTTAGCCTTCATAAAATTGAATAAGACGATGTACCGATTGAAAGGATGTCATATTGTACATTTTGAATATGACTATGTGACATATATGCATATTGCATTGTTGGACAAGAGATAAAAAGAAATTTCAAATGTTTAAGAGGATTTCATATAGTAGAAAACATTGATTTTCAGGTTGATTAGAATAAAAACCTAAGAATTCAAGAGGATTCGTATGCATAAATTATATGTAAGCTGGATTTAGATTCCTCAAAGTTAAAAATTGGTAAAGTTAAAATTTAATTCTAGTTGTTTGTAGATGCTTAACCACTAGATCATGTTCTTTTAAAGTTATTATTCATTATTTATATATTTAACTATATTTACTTTTTCCTATATTTATATGAAACCGGAGAAATTCGAAATTCCTTGTACTCGGGATCCTGAGAGTTCACTCATAGCGGCCTACTTAAAAGCGATGACAAACATCTCTTACATACAAATGCAATTGTAGTTTCAAAATTGACGGAAAAATCACGTGCATGGCTTACTGACATGCTAGGTGGTCTATGCATTTATTTTTAGATCAAATGCATAAATTCTTTAAAGTTGATTCTGAAAATCGGATGTAGCCTTCAACTTTCAAGAGGACCAATTACCCTCATAACTTGGCAAAATGCACCAGTTTACCCCCTCAATATCACGTGTCAACTTTTGGTTGGAAAGAGAAAAATCAGAAAAATTACATATTTGAAAAGTCAAATTAATATGATTCTGACACGTGGCATTAATGAGTTAACTAGTTTGAAATTGCCAACTTAAGGAAGTTATTTGGACCTTTTATAACTTCAAGGTGATATCTGATTTTCTGAATAACTTTAGGGGAGTATTGATGCATTAGGGTTTTTTTTTTTTTAATCTATACGGGTAACAAGTTGAAGAATGCATGATCCGGAATGATATATATAAAAACAATTGAGATATACCAACTGACAAAAATACTGTGAATGAAATTATTTAACGGAAATTTTTCCTCACCGGTGGAAAAGTTATGATACAGGTACCAAAGAGCTGTAGAATCATTATTTTCTAATAACATTGATTGCCTAATTATTGAAGTATGTATAGATTTAATTTTGCCTAAAATAGAAGTAAACACATGAGGTCTAATTTGGGGAAATATGTGTTCATCCTGTAAAATATCCACATGAGATCTTACAATTTCCCTAATTAAGGGACAACTAACAAAGCCCAATATTTTTTTTATTTCACATATTTTCTTATTAAAATTTAGGTTTTATAAATTTATAATTTTGTAAAACTCAAAAATTAAGAATTTTTTTTTCTTTTACATAAAAAGGAAAGACATTTTTTCCTTTTCCCATTTTTTAAGTTGACTTTGTCAACTCTTATAATTACGTTATTTCTCTTATTTATTTTGAATTTTGAAACTTCAAATGTCTATATCTCACAAACCGTTGATTTTTTCGAATCAAGGCTTTAAAATATTTTGTTCGTCTTAATTTTATCTTTAAAATGACATACACTTTGTTTTTTTCAAAAAAAAAATTAATGTTTCACAATCTTATACAGTGTATAATTGTGGTATAATACTTTTTTACTGCATTTTCATGAAAGCTTTATAAATTGTGTAAAGTTGCATAATGAATTAAATGGATTTTTTTTCTCCTTTATGTTCATAATAGGACCGATTTCCTCATAAAAATCATGACATGAGGACCTTAAACCTGATATGAAGCTTTTATAAATGGTATAATAGTGGTTATTTTTACAACTAAACTCACTTTCTAGTAAAAAAAAATAATTTATCGTAGTCTTATACATTGTATTATAGTTGTATAATACCTATTTTTACTGCTTTTTCATGAAGGCATTATACATGATATAAGAGTAGTATAATGTATTCTATATATTCTTTTTTAAATAACATCATACTACTCTTATACATTGTATAACGTCTTCATGAAAAATTATGATTTTTATTATACAGCTATCGTACTATGTATAAGAAGATTGTGATAATTTTTTTATTTTTTTGAAAAATTCAAAGTGTATGTCATTTTAAAGATAAAATTAAAACGAACAAAATATTTCAAAGGGTCGATTAAAAAAATCAACAGTTTGTGAGATATGGAGGTTTGAAGTTGCAAAATTCAAATTAGATAGGAGAGAGAAGGTGGTTACAAGGGAAAAATGGTGAAAGTAAAAAATGAATCTAATAAAATGGTAAAGTGAATATTAATTTCTTATTATTGTAAAAGCAATAAAATCTAATTTTTTTGGGTATATGGTTTAATTAGCCCAAGTAAAAGGGAGCTAAAAAGATCACTAGATAAACAAATTTAAATATATAAATCATAAATTATTTTCATTAATATAATGAATTACAAATCATGGTAATATCTGAAAATAATATTCTGAAACAAGCGAAGTTAACTAATGCTAATTAAAGCATTCACTCATACATGGATGTAAAATAACGCATCAATCCCATTAAAAAAAACAAGAAACAAATCCATAATATATATAGCTAGACACAAGATGTTTACACATATAGAATTCAAGGGCTAGATGGGGAAGGCGGGGGAGAAACGAAAGGGATAGATGGGATTGTAGGCATGTTCGGTAATGGAGGCAAAGCGACCTTTGGGAGTGTAGGCAAGCTTGGAAGTGGAGGAAGGGTCGGGTTTGGTAGAGTCGTTGGCAAAGTGGGTTGTGGGAGTGTTGGCATAGTACTAGGTAATGGTGGGATAATTGGTTTGGGCAGATTCGGAAATGCGGGTTGTGGAAATGTTGGAATAGTAGGTAGTGTAGGGTTTGGCAAGTTGGGGATCGAAGGTAAAGGTGGCATTTGAAGAAGACTGCGAGCGGCTATTCCAGTGTCCAAGCTTGATAGTGACAATGTGACAAAAAGAGAGAAGAAAATTAAGTTTGATTTAGCCATCTTGAGATAAAGGGTCAAGAGATGTAAGTGAGGTTTTCTTAGGAAAGAAACTAAGAATTAAACTGAATTTGATGAGAGAAATGAAAGCTTTGCATTTGTTTATATATAGATGAAGAAAACTGATATATTAAAAATCACGAGAAATTAGATCATAGTTAGCTGACCTTCATATCTATCTTATGTTGAAATGTATATAAAGTAACATTGACTTTGTTGTTGTTGTTGGTTAACCAATTGTAGAATATTTGTTAGATTAATTAGAGCAAGTTGTATGTTCTTGAGTCAATAATAAAAGCTACCTATTGTTCAACTAATTAAATGATGTACTTTCGCAACCTTAAACGGACTTAATTAGAGGTTATAGTTAAGTACATGAGTTACTACAAAAAAGATTAATTCTATGATAGTTAACCAACATTAACAACAAAGTCAATATTAAAGTCATAACATTTGATAGTTACGAAGGTCTGCTAACTTTTATCTTTCCTTTTTTTCTCAACAGAACAATATTTTCATCGATATATAAACTAATGCAAACTTTCATTTCTCTTATCAAATTATTACTTTCTTTCCTTGTATTACCTCACATATACATAGTACAATCGATCTCAAGCCTTTCCTTCAACATGGCTAATTCGAACTTATCAATTTTCTTCTCTCTTTTTGTTGTTTTGTCATTTTCTAGCATAAATACCGGAGTTGCCGCTCGCAATCTTCTTCAGATGCCACCTTTGCCTTCGATCCCCAACTTGCCGAACCCTACAATGCCTACAATGCCAACACTTCCACAACCCGCTTTGCCGAATCTCCCCAAACCAACAATCCTGCCATTGCCTAGTACATTGCCAACCCTGCCGACAACTCAACCATCTTTACCAAAGCCGACTTTGCCTCCACTTCCGAGCTTGCCTACAGCCATGCCAACCCTACCAACCACGACTCTGCCTCCTCTTCCAAGCCTGCCTACGCTCCCAAAGGTCACTTTGCCGCCATTTCCGAGCATGCCTACAATCCCGTCTATCCCTTTCCTAACTCCCCCACCTTCCCCATCTAGCCCTTGAATTTTATATATGTAAACATCTCGTTCGATCTTGTGTCTTGCTATATATGTATAACGGATTTGTTTTTATTTACATTTATGTATGTGTGAAAGCTATAGGATTGGTTACATTTGCTTATTTATGATTATTGTTTTCAGATATTACAATACCATGATTTGTACTTCATTATATAGAAAAATAATTCATTATTTAAATATTTTTTATTTAATTCGTGAATCTGTGTTAATGAATTTAGAAAGGGTCAATCCCTTTTGATAAAATTTTGGTCTAACGTGATTACTCTATCAAACTGACATGTTCCATTTAATGAAATGTGCATTTTTTAAATTTGAATGGATAAATTAATACACATTTACAACACCTATTTAAAGTTAAAGTTAAGGGGACAATAATTTATATTTGAATCAAATTTAAGGAGTAAAGATATGTAATTGGCCTCCAATAAATAAATATGATTTTTTAACTCATGTATTCCTCTCTCCAATTAATATCTAACTTTCCTCTCATGTAGAAAATCTCTTCCCGTGATTCATTTAAATAATCCCCACGTGTTGGACTGTTTCCCATTCCAATCCAAGTCAACTGATCATTCAATTACTTTCCGTTTCCATTATTGGTAAAGGCTTCTGCAAATCATGAGCTCCAAAACTCATCAAGAGGAGGAAGAAGAAGAGCTCTCAAAGAACACAACCATGTCTTCTGATAACTGTTTTAAAAATCCCCGATTGGATCTGTCTAAATCCCGTCTAGATGTTATTTTAAGGGTCACCGTCTGGCTATGTCTAACGCCTAAACCCTACTGACTAGCGCCTAAGTCCGTCTAGGTCCCGATTAATCCCTGCCTAAGCCTCGATTCATCTTCGGTCACCCGATTAACTCCTAGCGCTTTTGAAAACACTGCTTTTGAATCCACCTCTTACTTTACCTCTTTTAATTTAACCCCTTTCAAACTTGGAAACTTCAATCTTTCTCATAGGTAACTTTTATTTCTACCTAAATCTTTCTTATTTAATTAATCAATCATTTTTCATTTTCAACTCATTAAGGAATCGAACTTTCATTTTCTTTTTTTAAGTTGTAAATCAGATAATTCATTTAGTCCTCCTAGAAATGAGAAAACCTATTAGGAGCATGACCTTCTAACCCTGCCCCCGAGGATAATATGCAATTATGAACTCGAGAGAACAATATATTGACAAAATTTATAGATTTGTTAAGTTCTATACATGTGTGTATATATATATATAATATTAAAGTTGAGTACATCTAACCCAAAATTAATTGATGGTACAAAATCTTATTTATTGCTCATATATTACTTACAAGTTACAATCTTATATATTTTGAACATTACTACTGCTTTTGATTATTCAGGCGACAAAACGCAACACAATAAAAAAAATGAATTTGTTGACGGCACAGAATAGTAATGGCACCATTAACAAGGATGAGATCGTAAAAGAATGTCCCACAGCCACATGCTATATGGCATTATTCACAAAGAACAAGCAAAGGGGGTCTTCTCATTGCTGAATCTACTGGAATTTCTGAAACTTCCCCCGGGTGTACTATTTCGCTCTTCCATCGGCTACTATATATAACGCCACATTTTCCTTAATACGCGCTTACTTTGATTCACTCTCACTGAAGGTACCGTGATATTCCGGGAATATGGACCAACGAACAGGTCGAGGCTTAGAAACCCAATGTCGATGCTGTTCATGCCAAAGGCGGTATCTTTTTTTGTCAAATCTGGCACTCTGGCCGAGTTTCGAATTCAAGTTAGTTCTTCGTTGTTTCGGCCCCTTAATTAGCCCGTGTATCGAAACAATCTTTATGACAAGTGTCAACATGTCTACACGAATTAGATGATAAAACATTGACCTAAAAGGTTACTTATGATATTCAGATTCTTCTTTTCTATGTATCATAGGTTTTCAACCGAATGGGCAACTGCTTATCTCTTCCACCGGCATACCCTTATCTTCTACTGATGCTGAGTTGGCATACACCCCACCGAGACGGCTAAAAACAGAGGAAATCCCTGAAATCGTCAATCATTTCAGAATCGCTGCGAGAAATGCCATGGAAAAGCTGGTATACTTTTTGATCTTCTCCGTATCGACTTGTTGACGTGGAAATGAATATACATTCATTTCGTATAGGTTTCGATGGAGTTGAGATCCATGGCTCTCATGGTTTCTTGATAGATAGTTCATGAAAGACTCAGTGAACGATCAGACAGACAAATACGGCGGATCATTGGAGAACAGGTGTCGTTTCGCTTTGGAAGTAGTCGAAGCAATAGCTAACGAGATAGGAGGAGATAAGGTCGGGATTAGGCTATCTCCATTTGCTAACTACGGTGAATCGGGAGACTCGAATCCTGAAGCATTGGGGCTGTAAGTGGAAAAATCCTTAAATAAATACGGGATTCTCTACTGCCACGTGGTTGAGCCGAGAATGACGGAAGACGATGAAGTATTCGAAACAACAAAGAGTCTTGTGCCTATGAGAAATGCTTGTCGAGGGACGTTCATTGTTGTGGGAGGATACGATAGGGAAGATGGGAACAAAGCTGTGGAGGAGAACCGTGTGGATCTGGTTGCTCATGGTCATCTTTTCCTAGCGAATCCCGATTTACCGAAATGATTCGAGCTTGGCGCAAGTACGATAGAGAAACATCCTACACTTCTGATCCTGTCATTGGTTATAATGATTATCCTTTCCTTGAAGATGTATCTTAGAAAGCTCAAATTGTAGGGATGACATAAGGTACGGGTTTCGCATGCCTTTAGTACTGCCCGGCCTCAGTCTAAAAAGGTAAGAGACGAGAATATGTACAACATCTTGGTTTAATAAAAAGTTATAGTGCATGGAGAGGATATGAAGCATTCAACTTATAGTAACATTTATGCAATTAGATTAGGATTTAGTGTTCATGAAAACAAATCGTAATGTAAAAAACATGAATTATTTTATTAATATAACGAAGTAAAACTCACGGTATACATAAATTTGATTACACATTCCACTTTAAAATAAGATCAAACAAATTCATATATATATATATATATATATATATATATAGACACGACATCGAACCAGATGTTCACATATATAAAATTCAAGGGCTAGATGGGGAAGGCGGGGGAGAAAGGAAAGGGATAGATGGGATTGTAGGCATGTTCGGCAATGGAGGCAGAGCGACCTTTGGGAGTGTAGGGAAGCTTGGAAGTGGAGGAAGGGTCGGGTTAGGCAAAGATGGTTGGGTCGTTGGCAAAGTGGGTTGTGGAAGTGTTGGCAATGGTGGGATTGTTGGTTTGGGAAGATTCGGAAGTGCTGGTTGTGGAAGTGTTGGAATAGTAGGTAGTGTAGGGTTTGGCAAGTTGGAGATTGAAGGTAAAGGTGGCATTTGAAGAAGACTGCGAGCGGCTATTCCAATATCCGAGCTCAAAAATGACAATGCAACAAGAAGAGAAAAGAAAATCAAGCTCGGTTTAGCCATTTTGACGGTAAAGGGTGATCAAGAATATAAGTGAGGTATTCTAAGGAAAGAAACTATGAATTAAGTTGAATTTGATGAGATAAATAGAAAGCTTTGCATTGCTTTAAATATAGATGAAGAACACTGCACATGTAAGAATAAATATATAAATTAAAATTAAAAAGAAGAAAACAGATCATATTTTTGTTGTTGTTGTTGGTTAACCAATTGTAGAATATTTGTCATACTAAATACTAATTTCAATTTGGGCATGTTGACTAAAGCTACTTATTGTTCAACTAATTAAATGATGCACTTTTGCAACCATAAACTGATTTGATTAGAGGTTATAAGTACATTAGTTACTACGACAAATATCATAAGATTGGTTAACCAACACTAGCATAATATAGATATGAAGGTCAGCTAACTTTGATCTTTTCATCATGCTTCATCTATATATAAATTAATGCAAGCATTTCATTTCTCTCATCAAATTCATAGTTTCTTTTCTTGTATCACCTCACATATACATTCTACAATCGATCTCAAGCCTTTACTTCATCATGGCTAATTCGAACTTGATTTTCTTCTCTCTTTTAGTTGCTTTGTCGTTTTCGGGCTTAGACACAGGAGTAGCCGCTCGCAGTCTTCTTCAAATGCCACCTTTGCCTTCGATCCCCAACTTGCCACAACCTACTATTCCAACACTTCCACAACCGACATTGCCAAATCTTCCTAAACCAACAATCCCGCCATTGCCGAGTACTATGCCAACACTTCCACAACCCACGTTGCCAACGACTCTGCCTCCACTTCCAAGCTTGCCAACAGCCATGCCAACCCTACCAACCACGACTTTGCCTCCTCTTCCAAGCCTACCTACCATGCCTACAATCCCAAAGGTCGCTTTGCCTCCATTGCCGAGTATGCCTACAATCCCGTCTATTCCTTTCCTTTCTCCACCACCTTCCCCATCTAGCCCTTGAATGTTATATATCTTGTTCGATGTTGTGTCGAGCTATATTTATGTGTAATGGATTTGTTTCTTGTTTTTAATGGGGTGTGTGATTTACATTTATGTATGAATGAAATATATAGGATTGGTTATGTTTGCTTATTTATGAATTTTTGTTTCAAATATTACCATGATTTGTACTTCCATCATATCAAATAAAATAATTCATTATTTATATATTTGATTTGTTTCGTGATCTATGTTCATGTGTTTAACAAGGGTCAATCATTTCAGGTAAAGTCACTCAATTTTTCATTTTCAACAGCAAATATTATTGTATAATCTCCATTTGATTGTTTTTTTCAGTGGTTGAACTACACTCGGGTACGTAATTCAACTAATCTCAGCACATTCGAACTATTATCCTCCCCCTTGTTAACGAACTTGAGCGTCCGAAAGGGTTCGCCGGAACCCCGGCCATGCCTATTTAACGTTTGTCTGTGTTGCAGATACCCACATTTCGGATCGCTCGACTTCAGAAGCAATCGTTGGTCTTTGTTGCTTATTTCTCAACCGATATTGTATAAATTAATTAGTTAACAATGTATTTGTATAGTATCCAATTTTATTATATTACTTGTGTGATTTAATTATGGAATTTTGTAAAGAGTTTAGATATTGAATTTATAATTTTTAAATTCAAATCTAATTGATATTAAAAATTCTCAATAAAAAATAATTGACTTGCTGACTAAGTGGAATTTAATTATCTAGAGTGATTTATTATTTCTTACTGACCGGCTTGGTTACTAATTACCTGTTTGGTGTTGTTTTCCAAGCTGCTATCTACGGCCAGGTCTATAGAAGACCTAATTACGATTTCTTTCAACCCCTAGCCTGTTCCTGGCATTTAGATGATGCATGCAAAACTCCGGCGATCGGAATTAATGGAGGGAGCAGAGTTTAGAGAAGAGAACGACCAGAAACGAAGAAACAATGGAGAGGGGAAATAGACTTCTCAATTCATTTCATCAAAATAGCATACATACAATCCAGGGATTATGGGCTTACATAGCCTCTTAGCTAATTAATTTGAAAACGCAGCGTTTATGGCTGCATAAAGGAGATTTGTATGTGGTTAAGCAGAGATTGTAGCCGACATATTCTGTATTACTGATAACAAGTTCTTGAGGAAGATCAAAGGGGCAACACAGCTGCTGCTAAGTGTTGAAGACATCTCTTATGATGCTAGCTAGCTAGTTTGCTTCATTTATACTGAATGTTCCATGATTTCTTGTAATTTGAAATTAATGAATATGATGGATTAAGAAAAGTTTCTGCTGCTGTGTTGATCGAGCTTTACTGATTTTTGTTATCCTATTCGTATTATATATCAATCAGTTTCTTGTTTTCTTTTACTGAACTTGAAATTTCAGTTTCTTAGATAGTTTAGTAGTTTTGATGTGGAATAGTAATTTTATAGAACAACTTTGGTATCATATGGTTACTTGTTTGCTTAGTTAGGCACCCAATTAATGTTCTAGTATTCTAAGTTCGGCACTAGTGCCCTGTCCAAATCAAGAGCCACCAATCGTAATTCAAATTGTAGATCTGTAAACAACCGGTGGTTTTTTTTATGTTATTTGGTCTAGTGGCTACTAATTTTAAAGAATTTAAGATGTGTTGGGTTACGGGTTCAAACCCTGCAATAAACAAAACTAGCAAAAATGTCTTGGATTTCCGAAAATAAAATATCCTTGTAGTTGTACAAACTTAGCTTGTAATGCCAATTTGGCTAAAAGTACATGTCATTGCAAATATTTTATAGATAAAAATGATGAAGTTTGCATATTTTACTTTAAGATAAATTAACTTTCTTGTAACATACATAAAAAAGATCATAGTTAACCAAGTAGCAAGTGACTTGCATTGACTTCAATTCACCAAGCGGAAAAGGACATAGGTAAAATAAACACGATTATCAAAAAAAACAAAGGAGCAAAATAAACATATGTACTCTGTCCCCCTATACCTGTTTGCGGGCTGTGCTTGGATATCCATTTTTTTTTAAAAAATTCAACCCGAACCCAAGCTCATCAAAGTTCGGAGATTTATAAGTTAGGTTTAGTTTTTATATAAGTACCCAAACCTGGCCCGAACCCGGCTCGATGAATAATTTTATTTATTTATTATATATTTATACATTGAATTTATAATTATTTTAAGAATTCATATTTTATCCTATTAAAATTATATACTTGATTACAATAAATATTACTAGATTTTAAAAATTTTAAGTAAATAAAGTAATTATATGGCCAAATGCATCAATACCCCCTCAACTTGGTCCGAACCATCGGATGTTACCTTAAACTTACAAAAGATCCAATTTCCCCTCTTAACTTGGCAAAAGTGAACCAGTTTAGCTCCTCGTGAAATGATAGATTCGGTGGCTGGAGTTAATAAGTCAAGCAAGTAAGTGTGTTTTAAATGAAAAAAATTAAAAAATGATTAATTGACTTATTCATTTTTGTGGTTCCATTTTTCTCCCCTTCTTTCCAATTTCTTGATCTTCTCTGGCCAACCTCAGTCGGCGTTCTCCACATTGGCATATTTCTAGCTTCAGTCTCCTTGTTCATTTAAGAAATGATTTTTCCATTGTTTTTCATTCTATCCTCTGCTCTTTCATTTTAGGGTAATTAAATTTGAATTAATTTGATTCAGGTTTTCTTAAGTTGGAGTTCGATTATGTTTACGCTAGGATATAACTTACAATTCAGTTAGTCTACTTCTGTTTCATTGAGTCAATTTGCTCAAATGGGGTTTTAGTTTTGTCGAGATCGAGATAAACTTGAGGATTATATTGTTTGTTGAAAATGTTTTAGGATTAAAAGAAATAACTAACCTTGTTTCTGATTAGTAATAGAAAGAATGAGTGAATTTGCTTCTGAAATTGATTATCTCAGGCATTAAAGGACTGTGGTAGCCATTTTGGTTCAAGGTAATTGAGATATTTTGGTACGAGGATAGAATGAATAGTTTGGGAAACATAGTAATCGAAGAAGAAAGTGGTTGAGATTGAAGAGGACAAGACAAAGGAAAGAAGAAATGGTGGTTCATCGATGGCGTCGTGTTGTTCGGTAACTGGGGTTTAATATTTTTCAGAAGAATGAACAGTAAAGTTGAGGAAAGAAGATGAAGAATTGGAAGAATGTCACATGTCAAAGTTGTACAGGTTAGACTTTTCAAATTTGATGACACGGTGCAAGTGCATCCCACTCTCTATAATGTGAATGGTAAAGTTGATTTGAGGGGTTAATTGATTCGTGTTTATCAAATTGAAAGGGGTAATTAGATCTTTCCATAATTCAGGGTGGTATCCGGCGTTTCGGACCAAGTTGAGGGGGTATTGATGTATTTGGCGTAATTATATTAAAAATTTAAGTATAGTTTGACTTATTTTATATTTTTTCTATTTAGTTTAAATAAAAATGTATAACAAAAAAATATCCATGAGCTTGGACCGGGTTTGGAAATGATCTTGTAAACCCATCCCGGGCTCGAAATTCTAAAGTATGGGCTTGGATCGGATTTGGGAGAGCGTTATTTTGTAAAAAACCCATCAAACCCGACCCGAACCTAGTCCGACCCGCCCCGTCGAACAGGTCTACTCCATGTGAGTGGTTTCCAAAGGTAGGGGTAATGGCACGACTTGTACCCCATGCCCTTAGCGGAAAATATTTATTTGAACTTTTTCATTATGCATATATACAGTAACCATTAAGTTCTTTTAAAAATTACTCCTTAAGATATAACAATTAATCTATATAATTCACATTAAAATAGGAGAAATTTAAAAAAGTGCCCTATGATCACTCATTTGTAGAATATGATTTGAAAAAATCCTTTTGACAAAAGAGTATTCGGTTTCAAAAATTGACAAAACAGAATAAAAAATATTATTTTATTCAAAATAGTGACATTACATAGTAAGTTTTAATCAATTAAAAAGTTTTCATAATTGAACCTTATTGTTTAAAAGTTATTAGCATCAACTTTAGTAAGTTTTGAAGATTTTTACATTTTTATAATTTTTAAATGTTTATCATCATATTTTAGTTAAAAAAAATATTAATTGTATTAAAAAATTTAAAAATTTATCACATTTACATTTTTGTTATCCAACCCAAAATTTTCAAACGAAAAAGGCATTATACACCTCCTAAAGTAGTCTCAGAAAATTGAATTTCACCTTCAACTTTCAAAAGAATCAGTTACCCCCTTAACTTGGTAAAAATGATTAATTACTCCTCTTAACTTGGCAAACATGCACCAGTTAGCCTGCTCAACGCCACGTGTCAGAATCTGGTTAGTTTGAATTTTAAAATATGTCATTTTTATGATTTTTCTCTCTACAACTAGAAGTTAACAAGTGGCATTGAGGGGGTAAACTGTCACAATTTTACCAAGTTAAGGGAAGCAATGAATCCTTTTTATCAAATTAAGGAGTTGAGGGTAACATCCAATTTTCTAAGCTAATTTTAAAGGATATCATGCATTTTGGAAAAAAAAAAAAAAACAATATTTTAACATTGAATATCGTTGCTGCTTTTTTGAATTAAGCCTTAAAATTCTTGAAAACCCCCGTAAATTTTTTCCCGCAAACCTCTGATTCTGGTTCTAGGTCAAATGAGCTCAAATATATACTGATACAACTCCAGGTATGATTGCTTTCTCTTGTTGAGTGTTTTCCCTCCATTGTGCCTTTGTCGATTTTGCTATTCAGAATTTCTTTCATTTCAAAATTAAATAATGCTTCCTTGCTTTTGCCGAATTCCGTCTTTCAATGGCACTCATCTTCTCCGCAGATTTCAAATCTTTCGACCGATATCTTTTCTTTCCTTCTCCACTTCAACCCCCCAAATCTCGATTTACGATTACTTAGTTAATCACCACAACTTCTCCCCCAAATCCGCTGCCATTGCTTCGTCGTCATCGTCAACCAAGTTCCTCACAAAACCCCAAAATGCCGATTCCCTTCTCAATTTCCTCAAGGAGATTGGGTTTCCTAAGAATCACATCGAAGCTCTTGTCCAAAAGTCACCCAAAGTTCTTTCTGCTAAATTTGAAAGAACAATTAAGCCCAAAATCAAGGTTTTTCAGGATTTGGGATTTCACTCCACCGATATTGCTGAGATTTTCTCTGCTTTTCCATGGCATTGGAGAAGCAGTTCTAGTATGCTTCGGAAGAATATTTTAGGATTTGAGAATGTTTTAGGCCCTCATGCTGATATTTCTATGTTTTTGAAGAATCCTGAAAATGGGAGGATTGTATCACATTTGAATAGGAAAGTAGTGCCTAACATTGAATATTTGAAGAGTTGTGGGATTTGTCCCTTGCAGATTGCTGAGCATGTTTTGAAGTTTCCAGTGCTATATACAACTAATACAGAGAAATTTAGAGGACATGTTGCAAGTGTAGGTGAGATGGGTATACCAATTGAATCTAAGAAGTTTCTTTATGCTATAAGGGCAATGAGTTCTATGACTAGAAAGAAGTGGGAGCTGAAGCTGAAACTTTTTAGGGAGCTTGGTTTTTCAGAGGATAATATGTTGCATGCTTTTAGGAAAGCACCTCAAGCATTTGCTGTATCAGAAACGAAGATCAAAGAGGTGACATGGCTCTTGCTAAGTGTTGTGGATATCTCTTTTATTGTTAGAAACCCGCAATTGCTTACTTATAGTGTAGAGAAGAGAATAAAGCCCAGACTAATTGTGCTTAAGGCTCTTGAGAGTAAGAATTTGCTTCAGAGAAGACCTCCTTTGACTTCATTTTTTCAGATGACTGATGTTATGTTTATAGATAAGTATGTGAGGCCTTATTTGGAAAAGTAGGAGATTTGTATGTCGTTAAGAAGGGTTTGTGTTTGAAAGATTCTGCTTTACTGATAAAAAATTTCTTGAACAGTTCATTTTCGACATAAACATGGCCTGGAATTGAGCATTGTTTCTGGTAAGTTAATCCGCTATTTGTAACTGGAGTTGAGCTATATGTCATGTTAATGTGTTGATTGCGTTATATTGGTAAATGCTATCCTGTTTAGTTGATTGTTAGAATTTTGATTACAAAATCTGTAGCTATTATCTTTATGATTTAGTTAGTTTATTTAGATGATAATTATGAGATAAATGTTAGGTTAGAATTTGAGTTTTTGAATTTATATGTTGATAAGTTAGGATTTAGTCTTAATGTAGCCTATAAATAGGCATAAATGTTTTATAATAAATTGTGCCCATTTTTAACTCATGAAATGCAAGGTTGAATTCGATAAATAAAAGCGATTGCGTGTTTGTGGGAATTGAGGTTAAACTTCAGTTTTGTAAATAGTCAGATAGTTCTAATGAATGATATACAACGTTTTTGGTATCATAACATGAGTGACTTGTTTGCCTGGATTCTTTTTATTGTTGAATATTGCTGAGCGAATTAGATTGGAATATGATCTTATTTGGTTAGTCATTGTTCATAACTAGAGAATATTTCCAACTAACATTTTAGCTGGCACAGTACTAGGTAAAGTAACTATATAGGGCTAATGCAAACCGTAGATTAGTTTGCGTTGGTTGGAAAACTGAAAATTATAGCTAGTCATCTTGTTTGTTCACTTTTCTTATCTGCCAATTGAAAATAATGTCATCCATCTATATGTTGTAGTTGACTAACCAATTGAGTGGTTTGAGTACTTCGATCTTCAATGGCTGCCTTTTGTATTTTTGGTATAGTAATATGTTTGATTACTTTATTTGAATAACTGCTTTCGAGAACAAAAAAAGCAACCGCAACAACATATTTACCATTCGTGTGTACTAGTGATGCACAGCTATAGTTACATCTCGATAGAGAATCTGAGACTAAGATCTAACTGC
>CATIWQ010226891.1:0-37175 GCA_949673415.1 Euphorbia schlechtendalii | reverse complement strand
TGGACCGCGCCTATGAACCTCCGCGCACTCTCGGCCCACCGCTCCTTGTCTCCCGCTCACAACTGGCTCAGGTTTTACTTCTTAATCACTCTATGCATGATGCGATTCTTGATAAGACTCTCATAATCTACTCCATATATTGGGCCAAATTCAAGATTGGATACCCATTCAACTTTTGTGAAGACCATTCCTTCTAGGAAAGTGATATTCTCTTGCTTCCCTTCACCATTCACATAAATGGTTCTCTTCAATGCTTCTTAAAGTTTGAAGGTTGTCTTGGTGATCGCCATTTTAGAGAAAGGAAAATGATTTGAAAGAAAGGGAATTAGGGTTCTTTTGCTCTAGATCATGATTAGGATTCAAGAGTGCAAGTAACCTCTCTCTTTAACTCCTTCAGCTTTTATAGACCTCTTCCACTTACAAAGATACTTGGCGCTCTCTCAACAAAGGATCAAAATCAACGTCGAGATTAACACTTAATTCAACGACTTAGTAAAACTATGAGTTTAAAAGTGGACGGTTCTAATTTAAAAGCACATCTTTTGAAAACATGGATTTTGATTTTAACTGTGAAACTGATTCTCACAGCGTTACTTTAGAAAATAGACTATGTTAGACACGTATTACCCTATTTCGGCTGAGTTGAGATTTGCTTTCCAACACTTAGCCAAATTTCTTGATTTTTCTTTCACATTAGGTTCGCCATACCAATAAGCTGTCTTAGAATAATGAACTGTTCCTTTGGAAATGGTTTGGTGAATATGTCAGCTCGCTGTTCCTCAGAAGGAACATACTCCAATTTGACATCTCCCTTAGGACATGATGCCTTATGAAGTGATGTCTAATATTAACATGCTTCATCTCACCATGTTGAACTAGATTTTTGGATAGATCAATTGGCTCTTGTTATCACACATAATTTCGAGGCATTTTGACTTTATACCATAATCTTCCAGTTGCTATTTAATCCATAGCAGTTGTGCTACACAACTTCTTGCTACCATGTACTCAGCTTCAGCTGTACTCAATGAAACATAAGTTTGCTTCTTACTATACCTCGAGTGTGAGCACGGGATTTCGTACCAGCTAGAGCATTTAATGATGATGGCTTTTCGGGATTTTATCCTTGAATCACACAAGTTTTGAGTATCCAGATATCTCCAAATGAGAATCTTCCTCATCTCTGAGTTCAAAAGGATGATTCTAATAAAATTATTTATTTTTTCCTTTAATTCAGAAATTAATTAAAAATATGAAAATACACAAAAAATTACAAAAACACCACTAGAAATCGGATCCGGAACCTGTCTCGCCGATATATGGCAAGGCAAGCCTCGCCAAACTCTCTGGTGAGGCTAGCCTCGCTAGACTTTTTTTTGGCGAGGCTCCTCGCCAAAATTCCCTGCCTTTTTTGGATTTTCGAGATTTTTCCTATAAATAGTCGGGAATATTTTGATAAAGAGGACCAGAAAAAAATTCACAAAAAATATAGTTTTCTCTCGACAACGACAGAGAAATTTTTTTTAAAAAAACAATATTTTTCTAGAGAAATAATCCGACTTTTTCTACATTTCTTTCAAATTTTCTTGAATAATTTGGATTTGAAACACGTTTGGATTCCAAAACTTTTGATTTTCAAATCAACTCTCTTTCATCTAATTTAAAGAATCCTCAGATACTCTCGGGTTTAAAACAAATTTAGAACCCGAGTCTATTATCATTTGAATAAATAAACACTTAATTTCCATTCAAACCACAACTTAAATCAAAATGAACGAGAAACGCTCCAAGGGATCATACGGATACGCCGAAGTGGAATCACGCCGAAAGGGTAAGCCTCTGAGTTCCTAGAACTGCGAATTCCGTGCTCATCGTGTGCTTCTTCTTTCTATTTTATATGTGGACCTATGAATTATTTTATTTATTATTATTGTAAATGTTGTAATTTTTTTTCTTCTTTTTAATTCATGTTAGAATACCCCCACGAAGGGAATATAAATTATTCCAGGATAACAGGCCTCGCATTTTACCATGTAGTCATTTTCACTAATAAAAATTGAACAACATATGTGTAAATAAAAATGAACCATTTTTATTTAAAATAAGAATTTTCAATCATCGATATTTTAATTAGGCCACACGAGCCTTCTCAAAATCAAATCGCACATATGTACCATATCTCGTGCTAACCTTTGTGGATGCAGGTTAGATTTATGCCTAGGATTTTATTTTCCTTCGGGTATTGCAAATATTATTTTTGGGAAATGTAATTAATAGATTAGGCAGGCGGTTGCTTCCCCCAAGGTTATGTAACCTTTAATCTTTACTTTTCCGCTTTTATTTATTACTTTGTGTATGGATTTACTACTTTCCGTACATACGTTAAATCATTCATAATAACTAGAAAATGGCCTAAGTGCGAATATGCACTATTAAGAAATACGTTTTCAATAGATGTAATATAGTGTGATCACATTAGAAATAAGCAACTTATCCCGGACCCGAATCTCTGTGTCTTAGTAGGGCGTCCCCCGGGCGTTAATCCTCACAGGACTCTAATTCCTGGAAAGAGCTAATCCAAGTGGCGACTCTACACTAAGAGATGGTGGATTCGGGTTTGACCGATCTAATAATGTTTTCGCTTTCTCTACCAAACCTTTTTGGGTCCTCAACCCGGTGCACTTTTTAAACACCCCGGTGGATCGCGCGTCTTATCTCCGCACGCTCTCGGCCTATCGCTCCCTGTCATCCACTCACAGTGGCGACTCTGCTAGGGATTTTTCTAAAAACTTGTTTTTTAAATGTCTTAGATCTTGGATAAGCGCCAAAAATTATTGATCACATTATTTCGTTTTCTCTTGATTATGACATATTCATAATTTCGCATTGCAATAGAAGGGATTAGCCCGTAAGTCTAAGGTACCCCAATTACCCCGAATCTTTCTCTTGTACTAATCTGCCTCCCTAAGAAAAGATAGTACTTGAGCGGGTGGAGCACTTATTGCCATATCGCATGTAGCTCCCTCGTTAGAGGCTTGGAGTGTATTATAGTGCAACAAGAACCTTCTACATCAACAACCCATTTACAAACCTCATGTAAGTAAGCCATAGGCATTTTCCCTAGGGTGTTACCCAACAAACGACCATGCATTATATTTTCTTGTAGGTATGCTCCTTAGTATTTCATGGTACTAAGATGAACCAAACTTAGGATAGAGACTAGAAAAAAACCCTACGCGCGAGAGTTATATGGTTGGAAGATTGAACGCTACATGCTGTATGCTATGTGTTTACTACTTATCATTGTACAAATGTCATGCTAACCATGAATCTTAGTGCAGACACTTGAACGCACACACTTACAATGTTAAAATGATGTAACATAGTATCTTCTCATCATCATCGGTGTCACATACACTTAGAATCATGAAACATCACTTACCCCTGCCCAATGAGATGTTCACTTAACATCCATCTCTTAGCCTGTACAGGGCGAACATACCTTTTCTTTACTATGTGATGTCCACTTGACATCCGACACTTAGCCCACAAGGGGCAATAATATATTTAACACATATTCTTTGAGATGTCCACTCGACATCCAACTCATAGCCCACACTGGGCGATCACACATACTACATAGCCCAAACAATGCAAATACCTACCCAAACCATTTTCTCCTACATTATGTGATGTCCCTGCTGACATCCGAACCTAAGCCCACATGGGGTGAACTTATTTCAAAAACCTTACCAAATCCTCAAGGGTATACCCCTAATACCCGAACCATTCACCCACACGGGGCAATGATTCATGCATCACCACATAACCTCAAATAGGTATGACCACACGGTCATCCAAAACTTCACCTTAATTGGTAAAAATAACTAAATCATTCATTAGATAGCTACATATGGTAGTTGTTTTTGTTTCAAAAGGGTATGTCACACTACTTACCCGAAATCAATTTGACCTCCTCATTTCATGAGACCTAGTCATAGTACGAAATCTAAAAACCTATTACCACACGGTAACTTGGTCACCTCACTTACACCACTCATGTTACGATGTTACACAGACATTGTACAAATCTCTAATCCAACCCCCGGTGTTGGGTTTTCATTTCCACTTATTTTCATCTATACCTAACGACTAACCTATTTGTTTTAAATGGATTGACGTACATGTTATTTCACATCATGGCATTCTAACCCCTTGTGAATGCAGCCATAACATTAAACATCTCATGAAATTCCACATCACGAATCATGTCATCCCAAAACCATGATCTGATAGTTTACTTGTGTATCAAAGGGGCTTGGAAAAGGCCTGCTCGTCACCGGGTTCGCGTTTCCCAAATCATGGCCAATCTGGAAGGGATTCCGTCCAGTAACTCAAGTGAGGACTCGGGTTCTGATTTGAATTCAATTCAACGTGCATCTTTCATGGACAATCCACCAGAAGAAGGTATAGGGGATGATCATCCTGTCCTTACGAGATAAAATTTTAAATAGACACATCAATCATCTGTAAGCGTCGAGATTGCAGCTGCCTTGAATGCCTTTGCCAATTGCGAATAGCTAGCATCGCTCATTCACCAACATACTGAGAGGGCCCAGAATACAGTGTCCAGCCCGGAGGTCACCCTTAACAATGGCTGTCCAACTAGCTGGCCTGAATAGGGGAACCTCCCACCTCACACTTGGTGCCCCCAACTTTTACTGCCTTTTATCAGTTCGGGGTAGGACAAAGTCAGTTGAATCAGAACCAAGCTCAGATTGGATAGCCAAGATATAACTTTGCCAATCCTTCCCGGGATAAATGGGGCAGCTGGTATTCGTACCAGGGCCTTTCTACCATGGAATGACCCAACAGCCTATTCCCAATTGGAGTACGTCAGTTGCCTCATAGTTCTAGGCACCTCAAATGCCCAATTTTGCGGTATATCCCCAAGGACAATATGGTTTCTATCCAAACAATGGGAACGTCATCCTCCAATAACAAGGCATGGCGGAATTGTGGCAACCTTTCTTAGCCACTAACGGTAGCCACCTAATGAACACATACCCTGCACAACCGATAGTTGGGGGTCAAGATAGCTTACCCCCAAACTTCACAATGCCGTAATTTGAAAAGTATGTGGGCTTTGGTGACCCACGCGCTCTCTTAACGCATTATCAGATGGTGATGAGGGTATTAAGGGTCAGCGAATGGATAACAGGCCTCACATTTTTCCATGCGGTCATTTTCACTAATAAAAATTGATAAACATATGTGTAAATAAAAATGAACCATTTTTATTTAAAATAAGAATTTTCAATCGTTGATATTTTAATTAGGCCACACGTGCCTTCTCAAAATCAAATCGAACATATGTGCCATATCTCATGCTAACCTTTGTGGATGTAGGTTAGATGTATGCCTAGGATTTTATTTTCCTTTGGGTATTGTAAATATTATTTTTGGGAAATGTAATTAATAGATTAGGTGAGCAGTTGCATCCCTCGAGGTTATGTAACCTTTACTCTTTACTTTTCCGCATTTATTTACTACTTTGTGTATGGATTTATTACTTTCCGCACATACGTTAAATCATGCATAATAACTAGAAAATGCCCTAAGTGTGAATATGCACAATTAAGAAATATGGTTTTCTATAGATGTAACATAGTGTGATCACATACGAAATAAGCAACTTATCCCAGACCCGCATCTCTGTGGCTTAGTGGGCTATCCCTTGGACGTTAATTCTCTCAGGACTCTAATTCCTAGAAAGAGCTAATCTAGGTGGTGACTCCACTCTAAGAGACAACGGATTCAGGTTTGACCAATCTAAAAACGTTTCACTTTCTCTACCAAACCTTTCTTGGTCCCTGACCTGGTGCACTTTTTAAACACCCCAGTGGATGATAAGTGTATAATTACACTTATTATCACATTAATTTTATACATTAAACACTACTATTTTGGTCATTTTTATACTTCATATAAATGATTTCAAGTGGTATGTAGTTGTTTTTCATGCAAATGTTGATACTAGGTAAATCTTGGGAGTAAAATGATCTAAAGTGGAATTCAATGAAAAAAGAATGCAAAAGGTGCAAAAAGATGCGTGGAACTTAAAGATTTGGCTTAGGATCGAAGCTGTCAAAGATCGGTGAAATTACAAGAAGATTTCTGAGTAAAACTCAATTCACAGTCACGACAATTATTCGTGGTCGCGACTTGATTACTTCAGAATAGAAGTCTTCCAATCAAAGATTCACGGTTGCGATATGTGTATCGCGGTCACAACTTGCATGGTTTTCTAGTATTATCTTCTTAACTACCAACAGCCAGATAAGCATGATCAACCACCATCAATCGTCATCAACTATCAACAAAAAGACACTTATCATAAGTCAACCAATCATGAAAAGGTGTCTATCCATTGTGTATTAAATCAAAGCTTCTCAACCAATCATAATGAAGAGATGAAATCATTTACCAATGGACACAACCCTTCGTTTGGATAGACGCAACCCTTCATACTCTATAAATAGGGCTCTAAACTCACCAATTTCGTGGGCATGGATTGTGAGTGATTATGTGTGTGTTATAGTGCATGTGTATCCATAGATAGAGAGTAAACATATCTAGATTTTGCTACATTCATAAGCGTCAACGAGAAAATGTATAAGTGATTCGAATCTTTATTCGATCACTAGATTTCTCTACATATTTGAGCGTTTGTTGTATGAGTGTAATTGCAAAGCACTTATCAATAAAAGTTTTCATTATTCAACATCCGTTTGTTTGATATTCACAAAGAATAACATCCTATCGGAGGTTCTGTACGGGTCGAGACCGAATTCAAAGCAGATGTAAAAATTGCGGGAATTGACGACTTCCATTAAAGAGTGGATACGGTTTGATCAACTTTAGCTTTCACTTGCATACCTTACAACTTTGCTTTGCTATCTACTTATACTTTTTACTTTGAAGTTTATGATATGTCTATGTGTCATAATGTGTATTTCTTGTTTAGTCTCTTATATTAATCAAGTTATATACGTTGGAGTTAATTTTAAGAGTAGTTTCGAGGTTAACAATATCGTGTATAATCACTGGATCTATGATATGACGCTGTTTAGTGAGCTAACATTTTTGGAATGGTAACTTGCTAAATATAGCTATGTGAGAGCGACCCATACTAAGCATAGTATTGACGTTGTCCAGGTTTATATAAATGTCTTAATTCGTTTGCACTAGATTTAGAAAAGTCATTTCATGTCTTGCTCTACGGTGAATAATTGAATATCTAAATTTCTAGAACCGAGTCTGTTAAATTAATCTAGTGAACATAATAACTTCGATGATTTTGCATATTTGCTTTGCTATACTTGTTCATAGGGAAAATCTATATACTTTTTATCTATTCTAATCTTTCATACATTTGTCTATTCATCCATCTTTCCAATCCACCTTTCCTAAACTTTACATTATTTTGTTTTATTTTCTTTTTATTCTACTTCCCTATTTGATCTTTAGAACTAGTCCTTCCCTGTGGGATTAATATCTTTTAAAACTACATCGCAACTGTATACTTGCAGTCATCATCATTTTTCTATTTGATAAGAGGTACTGACAACACCTATACTTTACGTGAACAAGTTTTTGGCACCATTGATATATAGTCGAATCTTGTGAACAAACTATTAAACTTATCAGTAGAAAAGTGGCGAACAAGTTTTTGGCGCTGTTGCCGGGGAAGGCAAGTGCGTTCTAGAGATCGAATTGTCTGGGGAAGGGACAATTATATTTGATACGTTTGTTTTATAAGTTTTTCTAGGTACAAAGTCTAAAATTTGAAGAATTTGAAGAATTAAAGAAGTTCACGACCGCGACATACATCTCTCTCTCATGATGTTATACAGTAAAACCTTTTGTTCTTGTTTTGAAGGAAGTCACAATTGTGACAGGCCATCGCGATCGCAACATGGCCCTGGATTCTCCTTCTCAATAGAATGGGTTTTCTCTTTACTTTTCTTTTTCAAATTTTTTAGACTAGGTAGTTGTTTGTTTAGTTTTTCATTTTTAATAAAATCTCTCATAATGAGGACATCGTGTTCTTTATTGTGGGGGGGGGCATTTGCAAAAAAAATCCAAAAAAATTGAATAAAATAAAAAATTCGAAGAATTTGAAAATTTTTCTTGATATGTTTGTTAATTATACATTATCATTTCTTATACTTTACAAATATTTGTCCAAGGTTATTGTGAGTGTTAGGTATTTACAAGTTTGATGTTAGTGCACAACATTTACCAAATTGGCAAGGATGAGTGGCGAGTAACATTCAAGAGCAACATTCCAAGTAAGTTTGGATATATATTTCATTGCAACATGAATTAGTATAAGCTATATAGTTTTAGTTTAATGCTTCCGATAAGTTTAAGTGGAGTAATATCTAATGTTATTCTTACTATGAGTTTTATATGCAAAACTCGAATAAGTCCTATAAGTATTAAGTGTGTTTAAAGTATTAGGAAACTATAGCCATAATACTTTGAAATTGATCAATAAAGGATGAGGGTATTAAGAGTGAAAAAAAATCAATAGAAAGAGAGGATAACCAATGAGTTATGCAAAAGGTGAGGAATGGTACGGAGCAGAAACTGCAACATTTCATTGAGTGAAAAATGAAAAGAAAGCATAGCACGAAAAATGGGTGAAAAGTACAAAGTACTTCAAAAACATATGCTTAAAAAAATGAGAGAGTGGTATGGAGCATAAAATGCAACCACTGAAAAAAGGGGAGAGTGGTATGGAGCATAAAATGTAACCATTGTGAGTGTTTTTAGCATCCTAGGTTGCCTAAAAATGCCTTGAGAGAAATTAATCAAAGTGTGCTTTCTATGTCCTTTATACTTTATACTATGCTTAAGAGAAGGTAATATTCGAGTTTGCATATAACGCTTATATGAAGATGTGATTCGGTTGACTCTCCATTAAGAACAAAGGTATGCAACTAAGCTATATAAATTGCACATTACTAATTTGTGGGAAATTTTGAACTTCTACTTGAAATCTTTTACAACGTGGAATGTGGTACTCAGTGCAATAGTCTTTCGCCAAATGAGGTACAAACATGTTTATCAATTTATACACTTCTATTGAATTTACCTTGAGGACAAGGAAAAAGTTAAGTGTGGGGGTATGATAAGTGTATAATTACACTTATTATCACATTAATTTTATACATTAAACACTATAGTTTTAATCATTTTTATACTTCATATAAAAGATTTCACGTGATATGTAGTTGTTTTTTATGCAAATGCAAATACTAGGTAAATATTAGGAGTAAAATGATCTAAAGTGGAATTCTATGAAAATAGAGTGAAAAAGGTCCAAAAAGATGCGTGGATCTTAAAGATTTGGTTTAGGATCGAAGTTGTCAAAGATCGGTGAAATTACAAGAAGATTTCTGAGTAAAACTTAATTCACGGTCAAGATAATTATTTGCGGTCGTGACTTGTTAACTTCAGAAATAGAAGTCTTCCAATCAAAGATTCACGATCGTGACATGTGTATCGCGGTCGTGACTTGGATGGTTTTCTGGTATTATCTTCTTAACTACCAACCGCCAGATAAGCATGATCAACCGCCATCAACTACCAACGAAAAGACACTTATCATAAGTGAACCAATCATGAAAAGGTGCCTATCCATTGTGGATTAAATCAATTCTTCTCAACCAATCATAATGAAGAGATGCAATCATTCACCAATGGACACAACCCTTCGTTTGGATAGACGCAACCCGTCATACTCTATAAATAGGGCTCCAAACTCACCAATTTCATGGGCATGGATTGTGAGTGATTATGTGTGTGTTATAGTGCATGTGTATGCATAGATAGAGAGTAAAAATGTCTAGATTTCACTACGTTCATAAGCGTTAGCGAGAAAATGTATAAGTGATTCGAATCCTTATTCTATCACTAGATTTCTCTACATATTCGAGCGTTTGTTGTATGAGTGTAATTGCAAAGCACTTATCAATAAAATTTTTCATTCTTCAACATTAGTTTGTTCGATATTTACAAAGAATAGTATCCTAGCGGAGGTTCTGTACGGGCGGAGACGAATTCAAAGTAGATGCAGGAATTGCGGGAATTGATGACTCCCATTAAAAAGTGGATACGGTTTGATCAACTTTAGCTGTCACTTGCATACCTTATAACTTTGCTTTGCTTTCTACTTATACTTTCTATTTCAAAGTTTATAATATGTCTATGTGTCATAATGTGTATTTCATGTGAGTCTCTTATATTAATCAAGTTATACGCATTGGAGTTAATTTTAAGAGTAGTTCCGGGGTTAACAATATCGTGTATAATCACTAGATCTGTGATATAACGTTGTTTAGTGAGCTAACATTTTTGGAATGGTAACTTGCTAAATATGGCTATGCGAGAGCAACCCGTACTAAGCATAGTATTGATGTTGTCCATGTTTATATAATTGTCTTAATTCATTTGCACTAGATTTAGAAAAGTCATTTCATGTGTTGCTCTGCGGTGAATAATTGAATATTTAAGTGTCTAGAACCGAGTCTGTTAAATTAATCTTGTGAACATAATAACTTCGATGATTTTGCATATTTTCTTTGCTATACTTGTTCATAGGGAAAATCTATATACTTTTTATCTATTCTAATCTTTCATATATTTGTCTATTCATCCATCATTCCAATTCTTCTTTCCTAAACTTTACATTATTTTATTTTATTTTCTTTTTATTCTACTTCCCTATTTGATCTTTAGAACTAGCCCTTCCCTCTGGATTGATATCTTTTAAAACTACATCGCAACTGTATACTTGCAGTTATCATCATTTTTCTATTTGATAAGAGGTACTGATAACACCTATACTTTACGTGAACAAGTTTTTGGCACCATTGATATATAGCCGAATCTTGTGAACAAACTATTAAACTTATTAGTAGAAAAGAAGCGAACAGTGGACCAGGCCTCTCATCTCTGCGCGCTCTCAGTCCATTGCTCCATGTCATTCGCTCACAATGAGACAAGTCTTTCTCCAAGGAAATGACATCCTCTTGTGGTGCTTATCCTATCGAGCTTGTCTCTTCCATAATCAGCATCTATGAATCCTATTAGAGTGAAGTCTATACTTTTAGGATACCACACACCTACTTGAAGAGAGCCTTACATATACTGGAGAATCCTCTTAACTGTTGCCAAATGAGATTCTTTGGGGTCAGCTTGGTAACGAGCATAGTAGCATAAAACATACTAGATGTCAATCCTACTAGATGTAAGATGAAGAAGAGTGCCGATGATTCCTCTATAGAACTTGTTGTCTACTAGTTTACCATCTTCATCTTTAGTTAAGATAGTATTAGTGGCCACGGGAGTGGACATTGGCTTCGAGTGCTCCATATCAAACTTCTCCCATCATTTACATATCGAACTCGCCCTTCATTTTCTTACTGAACTCTTTTCACAGCTTCTCATTAGTTTCTCCAAAAATACTATCATCAACATAAATTTGGACTAGCAACACATCTTCCCTTCTTCCCCACATAAATTTGTATATGCTTTTCCTCTTTCATAGCCTTTATTAATTAGGAAATTATCCAACCTCTCATACCAAGCTCTTGGAGCTTGCTTCAATTAGTATAGAGCCTTCTTCAATTTGAAGACATGCTAAGGATTATTTGGATCTTCAAAGCTAGGAGGTTGGTGAATGTAGAATTCCTCTTGAATTAATCCATTCAGAAGCGTGCTCTTAACATCCATTTGAAATAATTTGAAGTTCATATGGGGTGCGAAATCACACAAGATTGAATGGCTTCAAACCAGGCTATAAGAGCATAAGGTTCATCATAATTGATGCCTTATTGCTGATTGTAGCCTTGAGCAACAAGCCTGGCTTTGTTCTTGATTATTAGACAAGATGTATGCCCTAGAGGTAATTAGGGTGATATATCTTTATTAGCTTTAATGTACAAGCAGTTTCGAATTATTATTAATAATAATTAAGGCATCTTTGTTGCTTATCAGTGCTTTCTGTTTATTTATGTATCTCGCTAGTATCATATATGTAGAGTATTAAATATGTATGTGCATTGATAAGATAAATTCCGTGAAGTTTTCATAGCGTAAAAGCGCGTGGACATAGTGGGTGCTATGTGGTGTGAGAATTGCACATACATGTAACTATGAATAGTCTAAATATTCCTAGTTATAGTTTCATTGAGACTAGAGATCAATGGAACACACAGACTATCATGTGTAGTCTTACTCCTTGGATTAGATTCGAGCAGCCAATCTCACAAGCTAAAGGTGGAACCTTAAGTTAACACATAGATTTATTTGGGTAATACATTGGAGACCGCTATAAGATAGACACTTAGAAATAACTATATCCACGTGTTGGTGTCATGTCTTATTGAAGTAGCAGTATAAGTATCCTCAAACCTAAGATACTGGTTACCTTATGTAGGAGTTATCATAATTTGTGTCATACTTATTCATACCCTGGTGATCAGGATGACATGGGTGATTACGGGTATAGTGATGATCACATGTTGGTAAGTTGAGTAGTCAAGATGGGATTCATTGCTCCTGATGTAGTGATATAATGGGAGATGTACCTTAGGGCCCTTTGTTGAAGTGACACACTGATAAACCTCTGATCAGAGTATAATATTGATAGAATGGGTTTCTAGTCAATCTTGATACATAATGGTCGAGTGGTGTTCTTTGTGAACAAGTCCAATTTCAGGATAGCTACGACTATTACATGAGCTAACACTTAATCTAAGCTCAATAAAATTGATGGTACATAACCTGATAGAAGGAGTGTATTGTATTAATTACTACTGCAGAACCGAATCAAGTCACAAGCACCTGACATTCAAAGTATCAAGGGATCATACGCCTTTACTAGAAAGCCCATTTGATCGTCTAGAGCTATCAGGTTCCATATCAATCTGAAACACTAAGCCTAAAGGTTCCCAGATGGAAAGCCAAGTTTAGGATAACTTCTAGCGGCTTAATACTTTAGGATCCTTTGAGATCACACACTTTGGGTCTTTATCGGACTAAGTAAAGAACCTATAGACTGGGTCTATGTAAAAAATATAAGTTGTCGAATTCATTAGAAGAATTATTAATTGGTTGGACCGAATTAATAATTGAAGAGAATAAAGATGAAATAGGGAAAAATTACATAGCGCGGAGCAAGGGGAATTTTTCCCATTGCGAGTGGGCCCCAAATGAATATAAATTGTTCAAAGTGGGGCCTACGCGGCTACCTCGTAAGACGAAAAGCTTGCGGGCTGCTAGAGCGCGGGCAGTAAGCCCATACTTATGGCGGCAAGGGCCTGCCTTGTGCAACCCTCTCGAGTTAGCTCATAGTCACCATGACCCTCGAGGCTAACCTGATTAGGGTGGGATGGAATATTCCCATACCACCTAGTAATTGAGGGGGAGTCTAACACTCCCCCTTTTCCCTATATACAGGCCTCCAGTTCCTCTTTATTCTACACACACACAATTCTCTTCAGCTTAGTTTTTCTCTCTGAGTTCGTCATCTCTCTCTTCATTCATTGTGTGAGATCCTCCACGAGTTTCTCCAAACAAATGAAAAATTCTTTTGAAGGTTCGTTCTAAAGTGAGCCTTCTCGGTTTATTTTTGGGTTGGTCTTCGTGCGATCTAGCAGTTGCTATTTACTAACCAGTTCTTCCTCAATGAGGTTTTGGTCGGTGAAGATCTGTGTGGATCAATCATGAACACCATCACCAAAAGAGAGAAAGCACGCATCAACTAGTAATGCTTTAAACTTAGATGCTAGGTTTCATTTATAAGTTTTATAAACCTAAAAGCATCTATGGAACATTTTAACCTATATTATATCAATCATGGCATGCTTAGGAGATCCTTAGGTTAATTTTATGTTTTGAAATTCCGCCTTGCAATGTTTGCATGTTCAATTACTGTCTTGATTAACAAGCACTGACAACAACGCCATCTTCATCAAGCTTGTTCTTGAAAACCCATTTTGTGCCAATGATTGATTTTCCTTTAGGCTTAGGAACTAGATCCCAAATGTCATTATGCTTGAACTGATCTAGCTCCTCTTGCATTACAACCATACAATAATCATCTCCTTCAGCATCTTCGAACTTCTTGGGTTTAATCAATGAGATAAAAGTTGGATGGCTCATCATCCTACTAAGCTGACCTCGCATCATAACTGGATTATAAACTTCATAAAAAATTTTATCAAGTGGATGGTTGTGATGAGTTCTAATCTCCCTTGGTAGACTCGGATTAATTATTGGAGGATCTACGATTGGTTGCTAAGGTGGAGGTTGATCTTCTTCATTATTGAAATTGATTGAGAAATCATCGTTCTTCCTTGACTTCCTCAGCTTCTGGTTCTTGTTCTAAGTTGGGTAGCACAAAGAGTGGCATACTGAGTAGATTTGCTTATTGGCTAACTCCTTCATCTTCATTAGATGGCCGTTTATTTGCATAGTTTCATCGAAATCCACATGCATAGACTCCTCTAATAGATCGGTTCTTTTAGCATATATTTTATATGCCATGCTATTAGTTGAGTATCCAAGAAAGATACCTTCATCAGTTTTTGGATTAAACTTACCCAACTGCTCCTTAGTGTTAAGAATAAAGCACCTACAGCCAAATGATATGAGATTCCCAATCTTAGGCTTCTGCCCATGCCAATAGTGTGTCTTATTAAGAATTAGGAGAATTATAAGCCGATTCAAGATATAACAAGTTGTGTTAATAGCTTCACCCAAAAAGTACTTTAGTAGATTGTTATCACTCAACATGGATCAAGCCATCTCAACTATATTTTTGTTCTTCCTTTTTACAACCCATTTTGTGAGGTGTATAAGGAGAAAAAAAGTTGTGCTCAATGCCATGTATTGAACAAAATTCTTTAAAATGCAAATTCTCAAATTCACGTCCATGATCTCTTAGGACTCTACAGGTTTTAGTTCCTATTTCATTTATTATCCGATTATTGAGTTTGACAAAAGATTCATATGTTTCATCTTTGCTAGTCAGTAAGACTACCCAAGTGAATCTCGTGAAGTAATCCACAACAACCAATTAAAATCTCTTATCACCCATGATCATAGGCTAAACTAGGCCGAAAAGATCTAGGTGGAGGAGATCCAATGGTCACTTAGTTACTACATGATTAATTAACCTAAATGATTTCTCAACTTGCTTATTGAGCTGGCAAGCAGAGTAAAGTTTATCCTTCTCGAAGCTGATATTGAGTAAACCCACAACTAGTTGCTTTTTGTCCAGTTTGGATAGAATGTTTATATTTATATAACCCAACCTTCTATGCCAAAGCCACGAATTATCCTCTTTAGATATAAGACAAACATTGGTGGAGCCTGGGGATAAATCAATCACATATACATTATTGATTTTAGGAGCAAAGAGTATAGTAGAATTAGTCTTATAGTCAATAATTGAGCAACCTGGTGAGTTGAATGTAATCTTTCTATCTTTTTCACAAAGTTGGGCAACGCTGAGCAAGTTAAACTTGAGTCCTTTGACCAAAGAAACCTCTTCGATTGAAGGAGAGACACCAAAAGTGCCATAATCCACAATCTTGCCTTTTTTGTTATCTCCGAAACTGATACTTCCTTTTCTTTGACACTCTAATGAGATGAACTGACTTTCATCTCCCGTCATATGCCTTGAGCATACTCTATCCAAATACTACATTCTAGAGTCATCAACAGATCTAAGGCTCAGCTGCAAAATAATCATGTTTTCTTAGGTACCCATGATTTCAAGCTGGGTCCTCCCTTGTTAGCAGTGCTTAAGTTAGTCCAGTCGTACTCATCATAATAACCATTTTTATGCCTACAGGGAATTGTGGCATGTCCAGCTTTACCACAAAAACCAAACACCATTTTTGCTTTGGGCTGGCTACCTTTCTTCTTTTTAGAGGAATTCTTCCTCTTAGAATTGTGAGTTTGATTACTCGAAGTTTGAATATTGGCTGGAGGAGGAACCTGTTTCTCCTTCAAAGCTATTATCTCTGCAGTCAACTCATCTAATCGCTTAGTAAGCTTGTTGTTCTGACATTCATAATACTTAGCATTTTCTTGAAGAAAGAGGACATCAAGATAGAAGGAAGCAATGGTATCTTCTTGGTCTTCACTTCTCCTCACTAGTTCCTTGATGCTTTTCCCTGACTTATTTGTCAGTTTCATAACATCAAAGAGTACCTGGGTGAACTCTTCAATAGATAAAGGGCTTTCAGGATGTACCTTAGTCTAAGGAGATTTCTCTTTCTTGCACTCAGCTTTAGAGTCAGCAGCAGATTGGTTTCTCTTATAAGAAGATGCTGAGCTTTCACCCCTTTGATCATCCATCGCCATTAAGAAGAGGTTGGCTGAATCTGTTACTTCTTCATTAGATGATGAAGATTCTTTAGAATTGCTCCAGGTGGCATTAAGTGCTCATTCTTCTTAGCAAACCTCTTCTTATATTTATCCTTCTTGGTCTTTGGACAGGATGGCTGGATATGGCCTTTTTACCACAGCCAAAGCATTTAATGTTGTTGTTGTGTTCCTTCTTGGGAACTTCCTTAGCTCCATGTCGGTGCTGAGTTAACTTTTTTTGAGCAGGAAACTTATTCTTATTGAACTACCCATCCTTTTTCATGAAGCATTTGAAATGCTTGGTCATAAGGGCCATTTGCTCATCATAATCGTAGCTGGTGGATTCATTAAAGGAATCAAATTTCAGGATAATGGCTTTGCCTTTTCTCTCTCCTTGCTTTTACTCCTTTTAGAGTCATCAATATATTTCCTCAGGGACATTTCCTAAGTCAGCAATGTTCCTATCATTTCATCATTACTGTAGGTCTTTAGATCATGAGCCTCCTCGATCTCACTCTTCTTGGCATCCCACTCTAAGGTAAGAGTACGGAGAATCTTCTTCATCATTTCTTCCTCGGTGAACTCCTTGCCTAATTTCTTCAGTGCATTAATGATATTAATGAACCTAGTATTCATGGACTGAATACAGTCATTAGAGCCCATATGGAACATCTCATACTCCCTCAGTATGAAAATGATCTTTGACTCCTTCACCTTATCAATATCCTTATACGCAATCTCTAGCTTGTTCCAAATTTCTTGTACTGTATAGCAGCCCGAAACCCTATTGAACTATGTAAGATCTAGCGCACAATGTAAGTAATTGATGGTTGTGGCATTCTCTTTGAGAAGCCTTAAGTCAACGTCATCATAATCTTTCAGATCAACTAGAACACGTTCCCCATTCCTAACTATGGTAGGAATTCTGGGGCCAAGCTTTATAGTGAGCCATGCTTACATTAAGATTTTCATTCGATTTTTCCAAAAAAGTAATGATTACCATCAAACAAAGGTGGTCTGGTTATAGACATTCCTTCTTTAAGGAGAATAGTCTATCCTAAGTTGGAACTGAAACTATTATAAGCCTTTTCGGATCTTTAACTCCAAGATGATTAGTCTATAAGTTGAGGACTACTGATACCACTTTTTGGTTTTCACAGCTTAAAATAACAGTAGAGGGGAGTGAATGTAGTTCTTGGTTTCTTTTAAAAGTCTATGAAATTCTTTTACCAAGTTATGTTTTAGATTCATGCTGAGTTTATCATGCTGAGTTGGATTTAAAAACTATAAACTGCTCAGCTTTGCTGACGTAGTTTATCTTCAATCGCTTACTGAGTACTCTACTTAGCTAGAATTGGTTTGCAAGCAAAATTGATAATATAGAATGAATGATGAATGAGATCTGGTGCGATAAAGGAAAATGAGTAACGTTAGAACTTTTATACCTGAGATTTATCCTAGTTCGGCCCCTAGCCTACCTCTAGTCCCTGGATTTCTCCGAGCATTAATCAACTAGTGATTCGTTCCTTCCTTAGGTGGTGAAGCCTTTCCAGTGGGTAGAATAGATTACAGAAAGTACATTCCTTTCTAACTACCTCTCAAACTCAGTTTAGGTACCCTTCCTAAACTGACACTCGGATTTCTCAAAGAAAATGCGAATAGAGGAATTCAACTTATAGAATCATTGAATCCTTTACAAGGTTAAATTTTAAGTGTTATTCTCTCTATTACAAACATATTTAGATACGTTGTGTTTGATGATTTCTTGATTTGGAATTTCTTAAAGCTGGGTGTATTTAAATAGAGTTTCAGCCTCTAGAGAAATTAAAGGTGATTCACCAAGTTTGAACGTCTACTTTAGTCTTCTATTTATAGTTGAAGGACTAAGAAGTAGCCATTGCAAACTTCTCATCCTGATAGCTTTCTTAATTTCTCTTCTCTTCAAATCTTTGGAATTTGCTCGATTGAAACAAATTCCAAGATGTTTAAAGACAGAGATTCCGAACTTTGAAGCATGAGTCTGATAGAGATGCACATGAGTTGCAATATGGAATTCTTCATTTTGTTAACTAGCTGACGTTGTAGAGTTGCGCAGAGACACTGAGAAGTGGTGCATGTCAGAGGATTCCTTATATCTTGGACTTTAGTGAGGAATCTCTAACATTCCGTACTGATACCTTTTGGATGTGAGAACCACTTGAATATCTTCTTTAATTTTAGTGCCTTTTCTCTTGAAAAACATCAAAGGAATATTCTGTTTCTCACAGAAACCATTGAACGCATATGTGTCAAGTATTTCTCTAAGTGTCAAAGTAACTCAGCTTTTATCATAAAAAGCTCACTCAGCTCAGCTGAGTCTATATCTTTATAAACTATGTAATACTCGGCTGACTCAGCTTTTCTTACTCTAAGCCATAACTTAACTAATCACATAGAAAACTGAGTTGTTTTCCCTTAAACAAACTCAAGTAAACTTGATTAATTTAGAGTGTACTAAGTACTCAATTAATTTCACTATCCTAGTCAGTTTGTTATTTCCAAAACATTTTAAGTACTATGAAGTACTATTAACTTGGGTTCAACAATGAAGAATCATCACATACCAATTTAATTACTTACCCTCTACCATATGGTAGATCACACACCTTTTGAAGTAGGTGCAGCTAGTGAGGGATCCTTTCTTAGGAAGCATCAGCTTCACCACCAGCTCATGGCAAGCTCTAGCTGCTCAACTCATTCCAGAAGTGGCTATCTCTCTAGAACCATAATTTGCTGGTAATTCCCAATCTTCAGGGATTGCTATAATATCTCCATCTCTTGTTCTCTTAAGCTGATTATCCTTTAGATAAGGTGAGAGCTCCCTTTTAATTCTGCCAGGAGAACGTAATTATACCCTTGGATGGTATAAAGGTTGTGGGAAAAGCCCTTAATCAAACCAATAATGGCTGGTCCTTCCATCTGCAGAAGCTGACTTAGTCTCTACTACTTGATCCCCCTATGAAGAATCTTATTCCTCACCAATCCTTCGTAGTCAACTTCATACACTGAGCCAAAATCCAAATCTGCTCCCCAGTTAACCTTAGTGAAGACTATTCCAGAGGGGAACGTAATCTTCTCCTGCTTTCCCTCAGCATTCACATAAATGCTTCTCTTAGAGTTACCTTGAAGGATAAAGGTTGATTTGGTTCTCACCATTTCAGAAAGTAAGGAATTTGAGAGAAAGAGAATTAGGGTTCTTTTGCATATTGAAAATGATTGAGATTTCAAGGATGCAAGTAACTTCTCTCTATCAAAATTCAGCTTTTATAGACCTCGTCAACTTGCATGGAAATGTGGCACTCTCACAATGAAAGATTAAAATCAACGCCCAGATTAACACTTAATTAACCACCTTAGTAAAAAGGTGAGTATAATAGCATACGGTTCCAATTCAAAAACACGTCTTTTGAAAAAACGTGGGTTTTTTTATTTTTACCATGAAACCGATTCACACAGCATTATATTAAAATACAAATGGTGTTAAACACATGTCATCTCATTTGGCTGAGATAAAATTTAATCCTCAACACTTAGCCAAATTTCTTGATTTTTCCTTTATATGGGGTTCGCCATTCCAATAAGCTGCCTTAGAACATTGAACTGCTCCTTGGGCAATGGTTTGGTGAATATGTCAGCTCGCTATTCCTCAGAAGGAACATACTCCAATTTGACATCTCCCCTTAGTACATGGTCCCTTATGAAGTAATATCTTATATTGACATGCTTCATCCTTCCATGTTGAACTAAATTCTTGGATAGGTCAATTGTGCTCTTGTTATCACACATATCTTCGAGGAATTTGGACTTTATACCATAATCTTCCAATTGCTACTTAATCCATAGCAATTGTGCTACACAACTTCCTGCTACCATGTATTCAGCTTTAGCTGAACTCAACGCAACAAAAGTTTGCTTCTTGCTATACCATGAGACAAGGCATTCTCCTAGGAAATTGCATCCTCCTGTAGTGTGTTTCCTATTGATATTGTCTCTACCATAGTCAACATCTGTGAATCCTCCTGGGTGAAAACTGTGCTGTTGGGATACCTCATATCTGCATCAAGAGAACCTTGCAAATACTGGAGAATTCTCTTTACTGTTGCCAAATGAGATTCTCTAGGGTTAGCTTGATAATGAGTACAATATCACACAACATACTAGATTTCAAGCCTACTAGCTGTAAGGTAAAGAAGAGAATCGATGATTCCTCTTTAAAACTTTCTATCCACTAGTTTACCAGCTTCATCCTTACTTAAGATAGTATAAGTGATCAGGGGAGTGGGCATTAGCTTTGAATGATCCATATCAAACTTCTTCAAGACTTCTATAGCATACTTTGCTTGACTGATGAAGATTCCATCTTCACTTTACTTGATTTGAAGTCCAAGCTCTCCCATCATTGACATTTTAAACTCGCTCTTCATTTGCTTGCTGAATTCTTTGCAAAGCTTCTCATCAGTTGCTCCAAAAATGATGTCATCAACATAAATTTGGACTAGCAACACATCTTTTTTTCTTCATCAAATAAACAAAGTTGTATTTGATTTCCCTCTTTCATAGCCTTTGTTGATAAGGAAATTGGTCAGCCTCTCATACCAAACTCTTGGAGCTTACTTCAATCCGTAGAGAACTTTTTTCAATTAAAAGACATGCTCTAGATTCTTCGAATCTTCAAAAACTGGAGGATGGAAAACATAGACTTCCTCTTGCATAAATCCAATTAGGAATGCACTTTTAACATCCATTTGAAATAGCTTAAAGTTCATATGGGATGTGAAAGTACACAAGATTTGAATTGCTTCAAGTCGAGCTACAAGAGCATAAGTTTCATCATAATCGATTCCTTCTTGCTAATTGTAACCTTGAGCAACAAGCTTGACCTTGTTCCTGACAATAATTCCATCTTCATCAAGCTTGTTCTTGAAACCATTTTATGCCGATGATTGATTTTCCTTTGGGTATTGGAACTAGATCCCAAACATCATTGTGCTTGAACTGATCCAACTCCTCTTGCATCGCGATCATCCAATAATCATCTCCTTCTACATCTTCAAACTTCTTAGGTTCAATTAGTGAGATGAAAGCTGGATGGCTCATGATTCTGTTGAGCTGACCTCGCATCATCACCAGATTATGAACATCATCAACAATGTTGTCAAGCGGATGGTTGCGATGAGTTCTAATCTCTCTAACCAGACTTAGATCAATAGCTGGAGGATCTGTAATTATTTGTTGAGGGTGAGGTTGATCTTCACCATCGTTGAAGTTGATAGACTTCACCATCGTTGAAGTTGATAGATAGATCATCATATTCTTTGACTTCCTCAACTTCAAGTTCTTGTGCTAGGTTGGGCAGCACAGAGAGTGACCTGCTAAGTTACTCTTTGATCTTCATCAGGTGGATATCTATTTACATTGTTAGTTTCATCGACATCCACATGCATAGACTCCTCTAATAGGCTACTTCTTTTGACTATATTCTATATATCCTATTGTTAGTTATCCTAGAAAGATGCCTTTATTAGCTTTTGGATCAAACTTACCTAGCTGCTCCTTGGTGTTAAGAATAAAGCACCTACAGCTAAATGATATGAGATGACTAATCTTAGGCTTGCGCCCTCACCAAAGCTCATAGGGTGTCTTCTCAAGAATTTGGTGAATAAAAACCCGATTAAAAAATTACAGGCTATGTTAACAACTTCTCCCCAAAAGTACTTTGGTAGATTGTTATCACTCAACATGGATCGAGCCATCTCAACTATGTTTCTATTCTTCCTTTCTAAAACCCCATTTTGTTGAGGAGTATAAGGAGCAAAAAAGTTGTGTTTAATACGATGTGCTGAACATAATTTTTCGAAATGAAAAGTCTAGAATTCACGCCCACAATCACTTCGGATTTTATTGATTTTAGTTCATATTTCATTCATTATCCGATTACTGAATTTGACAAAAGATTCATATGTTTTTTCTTTACTACTCAGCAAGACTACCCAAGTGAATCTCTAGAAGTCATCGATAACCACCAACGAAAATCTCTTACCACCCATGTGTTAGACATGATGTATGCCCTAGGGGCAATTAGGATGATATGTCTTAATTAGTTATAATGTGAAAATGGCTTTAGATTATCATTAATAATAATTAAAGCATCTTTGTAGCTTATTAATGTTTTTAATTTATTTATGTATCTCGTTGGTATCATATATGTATAGTATTATATATATACGCATTGATAAGAAAAAGTCCATGACTACTTCATAGCGTTAAAGTGCGAGGATATATGTGGTGTGAGAACTGCATATACGTGTTACTATGAATAGTTTAAATATCCCTAATCATAGTTTCATTGAGACTGGATATCAATGGAATTGACAGACTAGCATATGTAAGCTTACTTATTGGATTAGATCCAAGCAATTAATCTCACAAGTTGAAGGTGGTACCTTGAGTTAACACATGAATGCATTCGGGTAATACATTGGAGACTACTATAAGATAGATACTTGAAAATAACTATATCCATATGTTGGTGTCATGTCTTATTGTAGTAGCAGTACAAGTATCCTCAAACCTTAGATATAAGTTACCTTATGTAGGGGTTTCTATACTTTGGGTCATACTTATTCATACCTTGGTGATCAGGATGATACAGGTGATTATGGGTATAGTGATGATCATATGTTGGTAGGCCGAGTAGTCAAGATGGGATTCATTGCTCCTGATATAGTGACATAATGGGAGATGTACCTTAGGGCCTCTGATCAGAGTATAAGATTGATTATACGAGTTTCCAATCAATCTTGATACATAATGGTGAGAGGTGTTCTTCGTGAACAAGTCTAATTCTAGGATAGCTACGACTATTACATGAGCTGACACTTAATCTTAGCTCAATAAACTAGATGGTACTTAACCTGATGGAAGGAGTGTATTGTATTAGTTACTACTGCAGAACCGGATCAAGTCAAAGGCACGTGATATTCCAAGTATCAGGGGTCATACGCCTTTTCTAGAAAGCTCATTTGATCGTCTAGAGCTATCAGGTTCCATATAGGTCTGGAACACTGAGCCTATAGGTTCTTGGATGGGAAGCCAAGTTTAGATTAACCTCTTGCAGGTCTATACTTCGAGATCCTATGAGGTCACACACTTTAGGTCTTTACTAGACTAAGTAAAGAACCTATAGACTAGGTCTATGCCAAGAATATTTATTTGTCAAATTTGCTAGAAGAATTATTAATTTGTTGGACCAAATTAATAATTAAAGGGAATAAAGAGAAAATAGGGAAAATTGCACAGAGCAGAGCATGGGAACTTTTCCCGTTGCAAGTGGGCCTCGAACAAACATGAGATGCTCGGAGTGGGACCTGCGCGACTGCCCCCTACGAGCTAAAAAGCTCGAGGGCCGCTAGCACGTGGTGAAAGCCTGCACTCGCTAATGAGCTATAGGCCCGCAAGTGCTGCCCATGGCAGTGCTTGTGCGAGCCTACCATGAAAGACCGCCTACGTGTGGGCTTGCCTTGTGGAGGTAGCCGCGGGTTAGCCTGTGGGTCCAAGTGACCCTCGCGGCTAACTTGCTTGTGGGATGGGAATAGTCCCATCCCACATTATGTTTTAGGGGGAGTCAGACACTCCCCCTTTCCCTATAAATAGGCCTCCTTTCTCTCTCATTATTCCACACTTCAGCTTAGGCTTTCTCTCTGAGTTTGACATCTCTTTCTTTGTACGTTGTGTGAGATCCTTCATGAGTTTCTCAAAACAAGGAAGAATTCTTTAGAATGCTCTTTCTATTTGATGTGAGCCTTCTCAGTTTATATTTTCTGGTTGGTCTTCGAGCGGTTTAGCAGCTACTGTCCACTAATGGGTTCTACCTCAATGAGGTTTTGGTTGGTGAAGATCTGTATGATTCAATCATAGGGGCTATCCTAGTATGGAGGCTCGTACTAACAAAGTTTTGTCAACTTACTCTAAGAGAACGCTGTAACCAAAAGGAAAGAGAAGAACACGTCAACAGGTAATGTTCTAAACTTAGATGCTAGGTGTGAGCATACGACACAGAGTGGTAGGCCGAGAGCGCGCGAAGATGAGAAGCATGGTCCACCAGGGTGTTTATGTAAAAAGCACCGGGTTGTGGAGCCAGGAAAGGTTTAAAGAGAGAGCAAAAGCATTTTTAGATTAGTTCAAACCCGAATCCTCCATCTCTTAGTGTGGAGTTGCCACCTGGATTAGCTCTTTCCAAGAATTAGAATCTTATGAGGCTTAACGTCCGGGGGATGACCCACTAAGACACAGAGATTCGAGTCCGGGATAAGTTGCTTATTTCTTCTGTGATCACATTATATTACATCTATAGAAAATCGTATTTTCCTAGTTATGAATATTCATGCTTAGGTCATTTTTTAGAGTTTATGTGCATGATTCACTTATAGAAAAAGCAGTAAACCCATCCGCAAAACAGTAAGTAAATGCGGACAAGTAAAGATTACAGAAATTACAAAAATCGGGAGATGCAACCGCTCGCTAACCTATTAATTACATTTTCTCAAAAATATATGCAATACCCGAAGGAAAATAAAATCCTAGGTATACATCTAACTTGCACCCACAAAGGTTACCACGAGATATTACACATATGTTCGATTTGATTTTAATGAGGCCCGTGTGGCCTAATTAAAACATCGATGGTTTAAAGTTGTTATTTTAAATAAAAATGGTTCATTTTTATTTACACGTACGTTGGTCAATTTTATTAGTGAAAATGACCGCATGATAAAGTGTTAAGCCTGTTATCCGGGAATATGTTTTATTCCCTTCGTGGGGTATTCTAACATGAAAATTAAAAAAGAAATGAAAGATGAAGGAGAAGGTTAAAACATTTATAATAATAACGAATAAAAATAATCCCTAGGTCCGAAAATAAAATAAAAAAAAGATGAAGTAGATGATGAGTGTGGAATTCGCAGTTCTAGGAACTCAGAGGCTTACCCTTTCGGCATGAATCCACTTCAGGCGTATCTGTTCGATCCTCGGGAGCGTTCCTCGTTCGTTTTTATTTAAGTGTGATTTAATTGGAAAATACGTGTTTATTTATCCAAAAGATAATCAGACTCGGGTTCTAAATTTGTTTTAGACCCGAGAATATCTAAGGATATTTTCAAGAAAAAAAGATGAAGAAATTTGATTTTAAGATGAAGAAGTTTGGGATCCAAAGATGTTTTGAATCCAAGAAAATATTAGAAGAAAAGAAAATATTTTTGTTGTAGTGTTTTTCAGTGTTTTTTTATTTTGAAAAGAAGAATTTTCTCAAAATTTTTTTGAGCCCCCTTCAATCCAAAAAGGTCCGACTATTTATAGGAAAAATCCTGGAAATCCAAAAAAGGTAGGTTTTTCCGACAAGGAGGCTCGCCAGAGCAAGTTTGGCGAGGCTCCTCGCTAAGGCTTTGGCGAGGCTTGCCTTGTCGAAGCCTTTTGGCAAGGTTTGCCTCGCCCACCTTTGGCGATGTAGGCCCCCCGGATCCGGTTTTCCGCAGTGTTTTCAGATTTTTTTATGTATTTTTATATTTTTTAATTAATTTCTGAATTAAAGGAGAAAAAAATAGAAAAATCCTTTTAAATTCAGAGTTGAGGAAGACTCCCATTTGAAGATCAACAGATGGTCGAAAATCATGTGATTCGAGGATAAATATCCCGAAAAGCCATCATCATTGAACCCGTGAGCTGGTACAAAATCCCATGCTCACAACTGCCCCTCGTGTGATAATTGCTGGTTGTATAACCAATATTATCCCATGAAAAGACCGGAGGGATTGAGAATATACCTGACCGGTGCGGCTGGTGATTTCTTTGTCCCCGATTGTTGATGACATGGGCCTTCCTTTCTGGCACCGTGTCTTCATAGGGTTGTTCATTTCCTTCTTCGGAATCCCTTGGTGCTTGATTCCCCTTGTGGGAGGGTTGACTGTTTCTTTCTACGGTGTCCCTTTGGTGGTCGACAACTGTTCCTTTCTTCAGTTGGAAAATGAGACTGTTTCTTTCTTCAACCATTAAGATAACCGTTTCCTTCTTCGGTTATATTTTTTATTTCCTTAATAGGATGTTGACTTGCTTCTTGTGACAAATAAGAGAAAAAAGTGTAATGTTAATACACTTGGTGACTTTAGGCTTGAGTGGGCCATCGTCTTGTTTGTAGGTTCCTCATGTGGAGATGGAGTTTCTTGTTTATCGGGACAGTGTTACCGTGGTTTAGTATAGTCTTTACCTGTAAATAACATGATGCATATGTGATGTATGCATGAACAATATTTATCATATGATGTATGTTCATCTGTTGTAGGTGTCGGGGGCTTCGTTCATTGAAAAGCCTTCTCTTATGCTGGTGCATGGTTGCCCCTAGGGTTTGTCTTATTAGGGATTCCATGGATGACTCCCTCAAAGCGACGAGCATGGGTTCGTTGAATCATATTCAAGTTCATAGCTTGGATCTGATTTGAGGAAAGTTTGGATGAATCATTAATCCCAGATTGTGTCGGCGATGATCGCTTGGAAGCTGTTTGCCTGAAGAGTAATTACATATTATTCTGAGGAGGAGATGATGAATTTGATATTGGTTCTAATTTCTGCATAGATCACCCTTGCGTGTTTTAAATCTATCGAACCTTGTCTTAATTTTCTCCGGGACCGCCCTTTTAGGTTTTCAATCCAGCAGCTCATTTTTCTTTTATTCTTTATTATTTTCATTTTTTGGATGTTTACTTGCGATATTCTACCATTGGCATGCAAGTAATCAAAATAAGCATATGTATAAAGATTCAGCAAAATGATAATTCATTGCAAAACTTAACAGGTGTATAAATATTTCAAATGATTTGACTCCTACCATCAATTAGCCCTTTCAGGTTTTCTAACCAATGTGGTTCTCTCGATGTCCTAAATTTTGCCTAAGCCACCCTTTTCAGGTTTTCAACTCAGCAGACTATTTTTTTTTCTATTTTGAAAAGAAGCCCTAATTTTTGCTCAACTAACTGAGTGTTAATTAACAGGCTAAATACAAATTTATTTTTTTGTTCATACTGCTTTTTATCGATTTATTTCTTCCCCCTATGCGTGATAGCAATTATGTAAGACTTGGTTGATTTGGTAGATCGGCTGCCATCCATGTCCATGACTTCATTTGTTGTCTCGTTCAGCTTTTCTAATCTATTGGTTGGTGCTCATGCTGCTTTGTCGGCTTGAGGTGTATGTGATGATAGGTCTTGATCATCAGCATTTCCCTCGATGGTGCGATGATTTCCCCACAAATAGTAGCGAGTCATGTGAAGGAGTTGTTGACGTGTTCAACAATCTGACTCCTTTCTATCTTTAGTGTTGTGCCATCTATTTTGATCTCTCTAGGGCTTTGATCATTGCTTGATTACCCCACAAATGGTGATGAACCGTGTGAAGGAGTTGTCGATGTGCTCTAAGATTTGATTCCTTCTTTGTGACTTTATGCCAGTTGTTTGATTACCCCACAATTGGTGATGAGCCGTGTGATGGAGTTGTTGACATGCTTAACAATCTAACTTCTTCTTTATGTTGTTTGTCTTTGTTTTGTCGATATTTTAGCCTTATTCTGGCTTCGATCCTTTTGATCTTTGAGTGCTTTGAGTCAGTGGATGTTTTCATGTTTGGAGAGCTTTCCATTGATCATTCATCCTTGTATGATGAGGCAATTGCTATCACACATTGTCTAAGTACATGTGTTTATCTCTCACTTTCTCTAAAGAGTCAAATCATTTGAATTTATTGTAGGGAATCCATTTATACCCAAATTAATTTCATGAAATGATGTGTCATGTGTTCTAAAAACATTGTGTATATGTTTATGAGAATGCGTGATGTCATTGATAGATTATCAAGCAAATATACAAAGTTCAATTTATTTAGAAATCATTCAAAAAGCCTTGTAGGCAAAGTAGCTGTATGCTAAATTATTACATAATAATTCATCATGAGTTAGTGTCCCCAGATGTGTCCATGGGTTCAAAGTGATCCATCCGCTATGCCTTCTCAAATACTTCTTGATAGCTGGAGAAGCTATCAGATCCTAATTTATTCCTATACGATGGTAGTTCACCATCCAGCAGCTTTGTTATCATCTCTATTAGGGTCAAACGAGTTTGCAGCCTGACCTATGTTGCCATCCAACGTGTATAGTAGGATTTGAAGTTCTCACCCTTGCTTTACCTTATAGCCTGTTGCATTGTGGTTTCCATTTGAGAGTTGAAACCACAATGCTCCAGCATAGCTTGAGCGAGGCTATTCCAATCGGTAGCTATGTCTAGCGGAAGGTGGCTGTACCATTCATTGACCGGTGGCCTAAGGTGATGACGAAGAGCTTAGCCATCATTCATTCGCTGACCCTCAATGCTCTCATCACCGTTTACGGGTTGCCAGATCCTACGTACTTCTCAAATTTTGGCATTGCAAAGTTTGGGGGCAAGTTGTCTTCATCCCCGATTATCGGTTGCGTAGGGTATGTGTTTCTTAGGTAACCACCGTGAGTTGCCAAGAACTATTGCCATAGTACCACCATTCCTGGTTATTGGAGGATGGTGTTCCCTATGCTTGGGTAAGAGCTATATTACCCATGGGGGAGTACCGTAAAATGGGGCAGTTGAGGTGCCTGGAATTGGGAGGCGACTGACGTACTCTAGTTGGGAAAAGGTTGTTGGGTCATTCCTTGGTAGAAAGGCCCTAGGACGAATGCTGGATGGACAGTTTATCCAGGGAAGAATGGATTCTAGTTCAGTTGACTTTAACTTGCCCTGAACTGATAAAAGGTAGTTGGGGGAATCATGCATGAAGTAGGAGGTCCCCCTATCGGATTGACATTGTTAAGGGTGACCTCTAGGCTAGACATTACATTCTGGGCCCTCCAGATATGTTGGAGAATGAGCGATGCTATCTGTTCGCTGTTGGCAAAGGCATTCAAGGCAGCTGCAATCTCGACGCCCACCGATAACTACTGAGAATTTTTTCCCATAAGGACAGGGTGATCTTCTCCCGCTCCTTCTTCTCGTGGATTGGCCATAATCGATGTGCGTTGAACTGAATCTGAATCAGAACCCAAGTCCTCACTTGAGTTAGTGTACGGAACCCCTTCCAGGTTGACCACGATCAAAGAAACACAAACCAAGAGATGAGCAGGCCTCTTTCAAGCCCCTTTGATACACGAGTAGAATATTAGACTGTGCATGTAAGATTCATGATTCGGGAAATGCATGAGATATTTAATGTTATGGCTGCATTCACATGGGGTTAGCATGCCATGATGTGAAATAACATGTATGTCAATCCATTTGAAACAAACAAGTTATTCGTTGGTTTTGAGATTTGTACAATGTCTGTGTGACATCAGGGGTTGGATTTGAGATTTGTACAATGTCTGTGTGACATCGTAGTATGAGTTGTGTAAATGAGGTGACTAAGTTACCTGTGTGGTAATAGGTCAATGGTTTGAGGTTTTGTATTATGACTAGGTCTCATGAAATGAGGATGTCAAAATTTTTTCGGGTAAGCGGTGTGACATACCCTAATAAAATGAAGACAACTACCGTATGTAGCTACCTAATGAATGATTTGCTTATTTCACCCAATTAGGGTGGAATTTTTAGATACCTATGTGGTCATCACTATTTGAGGGTATGTGGTGATACGTGAATTATTGCCTCGTATGGGTGAATGATTTGGGTATGAAGAGTATACCCTTGAAGATTTGGTAAGGTAAGATTCTTGAAGTGGGTTCACCTAATGTGGGCTTAGGACATCAACTAGGATATCCTTTAATGTAGGAAAAAATCGTTTTAGGTAGGTATTTGCCCCGTTTGTTCTGTTGGTGTGTATAGTTACCTCGGAAGGGCTGTGAGTTGGATATTGAGTGAACTTCTCAAAGATGATGTGTAGGATATATTATTGCCCCTTGTGGGCTAAGTGTCAGATGTCAAGTGGACATCACGTAGTAAAAGGAAGGTATGTTTGCCATGTGCAGGCTAATAGCGGGATGTCGAGTGGACATCTCGCACAAAAAGGGGTAAGTGATGTCCCTAAGTGGTTTTATGTTGTCCTATGGTGACACGATCTATAGTTTCAACTATGCCTAAGTGTATGTTATATTGGTTTGATATCATGATGATGAAAAGATGCTATGTTACATCATTATAAGTGTGTGCGTTCAAGTGTCTACACTAAAATTCATGGTTAGTATGATATTTGCACAATAAAAAGCACATAGCATGCAATGTTTAATCTTCAAACCATACAACTCCCACGTGTAGGGTTTTTGGCTAGTCTCTATCCTAAGTTTGGTTCATCTTAGGATCATGAAGATACTAAGGAGCGCACCTGTAGAAAAATATAATGCATGGTCGTTTGTTGGGTAACACCCTAGGAAAAATGCCTATGGGTTATTTACATGAGGGTTTGTAAATGGGTTGCTGAAGTAGAAGGTTCTTGTTGCGCTAAAATACACTCCAAGCCTCTAACGAGGGAGGTACATGCGATATGGAAACAAGTGTTCCTCCCGCTCAAGTACTATCTTTTCTCATGGAGGCAGATTAGTACAAGAGAAAGTTTCGAGGTAATAGGGGTACCTTAGACTTATGGGCTAATCCCTTCTACTGCAATGCGTTATTATGAATATGTCATAATTAAGAGAAAATGGAATAATGTGATCAATAATTTTCAACACTTATCCAATATCTAAAATCTTTAAAAAAATAAGTTTTTAGAAAAATCCCTAGCGGAGTCGCCACTGTGAGCGGACGACAAGGAGCGATGGGTTGAGAGCGCGTGGAGATGAGAGGCGCGGTCCACTAGGGTGTTTATGTAAAAAGCACTGGTTCATGGACATGGGAAATGTTTAAAGAGAGAGCGAAAACACATTTAGATCGCTTCAAACCCGAATCCGCCGTCTCTTAGTATGGAGTCGCCACCTAGATTAGCTTTTTCTAGGAATTAGAGTCCTATGAGGCTTAATGTCTGGGGGACGGCCCACTAAGACACAGAGATTCAAGTCCGGGATAAGTTGCTTATTTCTTATGTGATCTCATTATATTACATCTATAGAAAACCATATTTTCTTAGTAACGCATATTTGCGTTTAGGTAATTTTTTGGAGTTTATGTGCATGATTCAAGTATAGAAAAAGCAGTAAACCCATCCACAAAATAGTAAGTAAATGCGGAAAATAAATGCGGAAAAGTAAAGATTACAAAAATTACAAAAATCGGGGGATGCAACCGTCCGCTAATCTATTAATTACATTTTCTCAAAAATATATGCAATACCCGAAGGAATATAAAATCCTAGGCATACATCTAACCTGCACCCACAAAGATCAGTAATATTGCATGTATGTTTGATTTGATTTTGGCGAGGCCCGTGTGGCCTAATTAAAACATCGATGATTTAAAGTTTTTATTTTAAATAAAAATGGTTCATTTTTATTTACACGTATGTTGGTCAATTTTATTAGTGAAAATGACCACATGGTAAAGTGTTAAGCCTAATATCTAGGAATATGTTCTATTCCCTTCGTGGGGGTATTCTAACATGAAAATTAAAAAAAGAAATGAAAGATGAAGGAGAAGGTTACAACATTTATAATAATAAGGAATAAAAATAACCCCTAGGTCCACAAATAAAAAAAAAAGATGAAGCAAACGATGAGTGCGGAATTCGCAGTTTTAGGAACTCAAAGGCTTAACCTTTCGGCGTGAATCTACTTCGGCGTATCCGTTCGATCCCCGGGAGCGTTCCTCATTCATTTGGATTTAAGTGTGATTTAATTGGAAAATACATGTTTATTTATCCAAAAGATAATTAGAATCCAGTTCTATATTTGTTTTAGACCCGAGAATATCTAAGGATATTTTCAAGAAAAATAGATGAAGAAATTTGATTTTAAGATGAAGAGGTTTGGGATCCAAAGATGTTTTGGATTCAAGAAAATATTAGAAGAAAAGAAAATATTTTTGTTGTAGTGTTTTTTAGTGTTTTTTTGTTATGAAAAGAAGAATTTTCTCTGAAATTTTTTTGAGCCCCCTTCAACCCAAAAAGGTCTGACTATTAATAGGAAAAATCCTGGAAATCCAAAAAAGGTAGGTTTTTCCGACAAGGAGGTTCGCTAGAGCAAGTTTGGCGAGGCTCCTTGCCAAGACTTTGGCAAGGCATGCCTCGCCAAGGCTTGGCGAGGCTTTGCCTTGCCAAACTCTTTGGCGAGGTATACCTCGCCAAAGCTTGGCGAGGCTTGCCTCGCTGAATCCTTTTGGCAAGGTTTGCCTCGCCCACCTTTAGCGATGTAAGCCCTCGGAACTGGTTTTCTATGGTGTTTTCGGATTTTTTTATGTATTTTTATATTTTTTAATTAATTTCTAAATTAAAGGAGAAAAAAAATAGAAAAATCCTTTTAAATTCAGAGATAAGGAAGACTCCCATTTGAAGATCATCGGATGGTAAAAAATCATGTGATTTGAGGATAAATATCCCGACAAGCCGTCATCATTGAACGCGAGCTGGTATAGAATCTCGTGCTCACAGTAGATTTCTTTTGTATGTTTTATAAACCTATCAGCATCTATGGAACGTTTTAACTTAGATTATATCAATCATGGCATGCTTAGGAGATCCTTTATGTTAATTTTAATTTTTGAAATTTCGACTTGCAACATTGCATGTTCAATTACTGTCTTGATTAACTAGCAGTGATATCAGAACCTGCCTTATGCTATGCATGATTGATTATAATATGTTAAAATTATATTTTCTATAAATTGATTAAAGTATGATATGCATGACTTAGGTTTCAATTCCTATTATAGAATATGATGTGATAACTAGATTAAGGTTTTGCTCAAACTTAGTCAAGGTGATTATCATATAAATTAGCAATATTTTACCACACATGTATATGCTTTAACTAAGGGTCATCTTGTACTTCACTCAATTAAAGAACAAAGTCTTTAAATCATAGTTGCAAGTGGTACAATGAATCAAAGTGCCAGTGGTTATTTTGGCAAGGATTCGACTTGGCTGCTCATTTGCTTTAAGTGGGCCTCTCCCACCTGGAAATCTCCATCGGTATTAGATTCAAAAGTACCCAAGTGACTTTTATGACTTAGTCGATTTCTAGTATAGGAATAGGATTCCACATATGGTTTTACAAACATGGTTTAAGTTGTTATATTAAAACTTATAGACATAAGTGCAAGAACTTAAACATGGACTTTGTTTGTTTTGCATGCTATGTGGAGTCTTGGCATAATGGAATGATTATGATATACCAGCCCCAAGCATGGTCCCTTAGAGTTAATAATTCCAAAATAGCCCAGAATTATTATTTTCATAATCATATCCATCGTATAAGACCTAGACTAGGGCAAGACCAGCGGCACTAATAAAATCCCTCCAACAATATTAAGGTGGTAGATTGTCTTCCCGTCACAAGTCGTAATACGAACCTTATTAACGGATGTAAGCACATGTACAACATGCCTTCCCTTAACATGTGTTTGGTCATGAGACTAGATGGGGTTAATGCCTTAACCAAAATGGGCTAGTTGTCCATATTATTGGAGCTAATGCAAAATTGGAGACACATTTGAGGAGTCGTACAATTGGGTATGCACATCTCGAGAAAGAGAACTCAAATGGATTAGGAATAGTATGAGATGCAAATGGACGGGTTCCAACCATGGTTGTCTTGTCATGGCTTAACCTGCTATAGCGGGGATCATGATGAGTGGTTATAGATGCTACCTACTAAGGAAAATTGGTTGGACCAAATTTCCCGAATTTAAATGGAAGGGGCTATTTAATGTCGAGAAAATAGTAGGAATTATGTATTAAATTAAAAGACCTTATATTAAATGCATGTACATATACTAATGTCTAAACAAATTCTATCTTTTATCTAGGTTGAACGTTGAATCTGAACATAAACCTTCACTCAATTCTTGATAACAAACTAGATGGTTCAAACTTTATTGATTGGTTCAGGGTGGTGAGGATAATCCTTAGATCTGAAAGGATAGCTTATGTTTTAGATGAGCCCATCCTTAATGAGCCTGATGCTGAAATTGATGCCAATGAACATGAGGCATGGAAGAAGCACAGAAAGGATTGTGAAATAGCAGCATGCATAATACTGGCAACCATGGATTCTAAGATTCAAAAACAGCATGAGAGCATAGACCTTGATACCATAATTCTCCATCTTCGTGAGCTCATCTCAAAGTAGGCTAGGTCCGAGAGATTTGATACATCAAAACTCTTTTTTAGAATGAAGATGCAGGCTATCACTTCAATTCCATAGTATGCTCTTAAACTATTAGATTATATAGAGAATCTGCCTCGACCAGGTTTTGTGATGGATCAGGAATTATGTGAGGATCTGATTCTTACCTGATTAATTGATATTTATTCACAATTTGTGACTAATTTTTATATGAATAGATCAATGCCACACTGCTCGAGTTAGTCAACATGCTAAAAATGGTAGAGTCTAAAATTTGAAAGGATCTAAAGGCTTTACTTTTGGTTGAGAAAACCAATCCTTCCAAGGGTGGATCCATTTTGGAAAGGGTCTGAATGCCAAGAAGAAAATTGGTAGGAAAAAGAAAGTAAGAAAGGAACTACAAATGTTTGCTTCTGATGTGGCAAAGCCAGCCACTGGAAGAAAGATTGCAAAGTTCAGATTTCTGAACAACCGAAGAATGCAAATGCAGAAACTCGGTGAATCTTGGGAGTAATATAATCAAAGATGGAATTCTATGTAAAAAGAGTGTAAAGGGTGCAAAACGATGCATGGAACACAAGGATATGGCTTAGGATTGGAGTTGTCAAAAATCGACAAAGTTGCAAAGAAGAATTATGAAGAAAAGCATGGTTCACGGTCATGACACCCATTTGCGGTCACGACTTGTGACAGTTATTGGCTATCTCTTCTCAACTACCAACCATCGGATAAAAACAATCAACCTCCATCAACTGTCAACAAAAAAGACACCTTTTGGAAGTCAACCAATCATGAAAAGGTTCCTTTCCATTGTGGATGAGGATGAATATTTGCATCTAATCATATTGATGTGATGCAACCCTTCGCCAATGGACATGACTGTTCATTTGGATAGACACAACCCTTCACACTCTATAAATAGGGTTCAAAACCAGTCAATTTCATGGCATGAGGGTGGTGTGGCATGAGTAGTAGGAATTGAATGATACTATGAGAGCATAGATAGAGAGTGAAAATATATAGATTTCTCTACGTTCAAAGTCTTAGTGAGAAAAATGTATAAGTGATTCGATATTTATTTCGATCATTAGATTTCTACACAAATTCGAGCAATTGTTGTATGAGTGTAATTGCAAAGCACTTATCAATACAATTTTTCATTCTTCAACATTCTTTTATTCGATATTCGCAAAGAATAGCAGAGGTTATGTACGAGTCGAGACCAAATTCAAAGTAGACGTAGGAATTGCGAGAATTGAGGACTCCCATTAAAGAATGGATACGGTTTGATCAACTTTAGCTTTCACTTGTATACCTTACAACTTTATTTTGTTTTCTTCTTAAACTTTCTATTTCAAAATTTATGATATGTCTATGTGTCATAACGAGTATTTCATCTTGCGTCATTTATATTAATTAAGTTATATTCTTTCGAGTTAACTTTAAGAGTGATTTTAGGGATAACAAGACTATGTATAATCACTGGATCTGCGATTATAACATTGTTTAGTGAGCCAACATTTTTGGAGTGGTAACTTGCTAAATATGGCTATGTGAGTGTGACCTGTACTAAGCATTGTTTTATAGTTTTCCAGGTTCTCATAAGTGTCATAATTCGTTTACCCTAGATTTATAAAAGTCATCTCATGTGTTACTCTATGGTGAATTATTGAATATTAGGGCATCTAGAACCATATTTGTTGAAGTTATCTAGTGTATGAAATCTTCTTGATGATTTTGCATGTTTTTCTCTATTAACTTGGTCATAGGGAAATTCTATATAGTTTACATTTTTTCTAATCTATTCATGCATCTGTCTATTCATTAGTCTATCATCCAAATCATCCAACCCCACAAATTTTCTTATTTCATTTGTTCCGTAACTCTAGTTGGTCTTTAGAACCGAATTCCTTCCATGAGGGATCGATATTTTGAAAACTACATCGAAACTGTATACTTGCAGTGGTCATCATTTTTCTATTAGATAAGCAGTATTGACAACACCTATTCGTATTTTGAACTTTTTTCTTATCGGTAGAAAAGTGGGGAACAAGATTTTTGGCACCGTTACCGAATATAATCCTATCGGAACGAGTATAGTCAAAATCTTGCGATCAAGTTTTTGGCGCCGTTGCCGGGGAAGGCAAGTGCATTCTATAGATCAAATTGCTGGAGATTTGGCAATAATATTTATATGTCAAAAGATTTATTTATTTTTATTTTTGTTTTTGTTTTTAGTTTTATGTATTTATTTTATTATTAACATATTTTTCTTGCTTATTCATTGAGTTTTCTTTCTAGCGTGTGAATGCTAAGTACGTGTAGTTTGGGAGAAAGTTTGGCGTCTTTCGAATCAGAAATAGAACAATTTGGTAGGATAAGCAAACGGAGAAATAAGAGATAAAGAAGA